>LNAC01000322.1:63993-175653 GCA_002007465.1 Ailurus styani | reverse complement strand
GGGGGGGGGGGGGGGGGGGGGGGGGGGGGGGCGGCTCATGAGGTCTGCGTGCAAGGCTAGTCCACCCGCGTCCCAAGGTAGCATCGGAATGGAGCAATTCTGGGCTCGTCTATTATCAAACAGACATTAAGGCTCTAGAGTTTTCCTTTATCATAATCAAAATAATTTCCATCTTAAACATTTTAAAGCAGGTGTTTTCACATAGCCACCTGGACCATTAAACAAACAAACAATAAAAATCTCAAAGCTCCTGTAACTCTTTTAGCCTAGAGAAATAAAATAGAGCTTCCTGGTGTTCCTTCCAAGACAAACTGGCCAGGAGATAAGTACCTAGTTAAATATTGGGGGATGCCTTCCAAAAATTATTACTTCATTTGGGAACTATTTGTATTAATTCCACTGTTTATCTCAGAAATGGATAAGACCAAAAGGGCCTGAAGTTCCCTTCTAGGTGATTGCCTTGAATTATATTTTATGTCCCATCCCTTAATGAAGCTGGTCAGTTGTTTTTTTTTAATTATTATTTGAATACAGTTGACACACAATGTTACATTAGTTTCAGGTGTACAACAAAGTGATTCAACAACTATCTACATTATGTTATGCTCACCGCAAGTGTAGCTACCATCTGTCACCACACAACGCTATTACAGCATCATTGACTTTATTCCCTGTGTTGTACCTCTCATCCTCGTGACTTATTCATTCCATGACTGAAAGCTATACCTCCCACTCGCCTCCACCCATTTTGCCCATCCCTCCATCCTGGTCATGTTTTCTCACTTGTGCTTGGGGAGTTTTTGTTTGGTTTTTGCTCTTTAGTAGTTTCTCCCCACTCCTTCATAGTTGTTTCTGGGCTGGTGGACTGAGAGTCTATCAAATCTCGCAGTTGAAGCTGTAGTCCCAAGTGGGCCAGACCATTATGCAAATCCAACTAGGTTTAAATTACTCGTAACACCCTTATAGCAGGGTGTTCCCCTTCAAGAAAGAGATATTCCCCCTTCAAGAAACATGAAGTGGACTTGTCTAAACTTCCAATGTGGCAGCAGGGCTTGGAGAAAGTTCGTGTACCTCCACATCCCTAATGTCCTAGGAACGGAGCCTGTCCTCCGGGACTGGGAATTCAGTATTTTCCAACTTGGAAGAACTTAGATTTTCTTGATGTGAAGGGATAAAGCAATGAAGTTGCTAATGTTCCAAACTTCCCCACACCCACCTCACTCTCTCTCTCTCTCTCACACACACACACACACACACACACACACACACACACACACACACAGAGTCGCCCTGTCCCCTCCTTGGTCCTACCTGTCAGACCGGTTTTCCCATTTTTGTGTAAGACAATCAGGTGGAAAAGCTGAGGAGGAAGGGAGTCTTTAAGTTGAAGAGAATGGTGTTGAGGGCTGCTGTGGTATGTGAGAGGGTGGAATTGGATAATCAACAGGGAACTTTAAGAAGGGCCGCTGAAGACTCCTGCATGACCCTCATGTGGAACAAAACAAAAAAACCAACCAAACAAACAAAAAACCTAAAACAAAAACCCGCAAGAATAGGGCTTTAATTCTTCTGATCAGTCTCAGAGATATAGTGTCTGTTCTTTTTACCTGTCCATCACCAACTCCCCCTTCTTAGGTCCAGCAGCCTCATTTTCTTTTTTGGGGGGGGAGGGGGATTGGTCACCTTACCTTCAGACTCTGAGTCTGGGCAGGAAGCTCCAGGCCCCTCTCCCCTATCTCTGGTTTAAGGCCAGCATAGGACTCCAGCAGCCAATCCACAATCGCAGGTCCCTGGAATATGCTCAAGCCACCGTGAATGAGAGGGCTCTCATCCAAGTAGATGGCTCAGCTACTGGCTGTGACCTGGGGCACCAACGCTCATTTCACCACGTGGCCCCCAGAGCCCTCCCAGAGGGGAGGCCAGTGCCATATGGGCAGATAGACACAGATATTTAACAACATAATGGGAATCCAGGGGTGACTGGAGTCCTACCATCCCTGGCTTCCTAGGTCCTTGTTACATCCCCCCTTTGTCTTGATCATCTTGTTTGTGTTAGAGTTCTTTCCCCTACAGCAGAGAGGTTCCTAGTTCAGCACCGACCACACTGTTTTGGGGAACAAGTCAGTCATCTGGGTGTGAAATACACCTCTTGTAGCTTTCTCTCATTAGCACTATTCTCCAGGAACCAAGAGAATAAATCTCTCCCCTCAGACAGGTGACTCCTGTCATATTTTCTCTTTCTAACGCTCTTCTTCTGGTCAATACTCCCAGTTCCTTTCTATTTTACAGTACCTACTCAACACAAAGGTAAAAGATCAGATGTCACGTTCTCTCCTCAAAAGGGTGGGAGGTTCCTTATCTTGGACTTGCTTTTCTTGGCAACATGAGAACTAGTTGAAGCCCTCAGTATTCACTTAAATAAAAAAGAAAAAGGCATTCCAAGCAAGCAGTGCCACATGAGCCACTAAATTTCAAGTTTTTACCTACAAGTCACATCAGCATGATGTAGTCATTCACTACTTACACGTACGTTAGCAAATTAATGTACTTTAAAAATACTTTTCTGTAACTTAGAAAAGATAAAAGTTCTCTCTCAAATAATAGTGCTCTTATCCATTGGCCTTCTGTTCCTTCTTAAGAGGGAAAGGTAGAGGAGGGTGCATCCCAGATTATAACCAGTTGGCTAACAAATGAGTGAATAATCATCCATCCTTTGTGCCAAGGGATTACAAGGGTAAAGAACACTGTCCTGGATTAGAAGCCATTTGAGGAGGGGGTTGAATCTTATATGCCCTTGTGTTTGCAGAGCCTGGTTCAGAGCCTGACACTGGTGTATATGAGTAATGAATAACTGACAAACACATGAATGAACAAGCACGTGCACTGTGCATTCCTGGGGCAGTAAGAAGAGTAACTTGGTAAGAGCTAGGTCACCTTCTATCCGATTTCTCAGCAGAAACTTTTCAGGCCAGAAAGGAGTGGCAGGATATATTTAAAGATCTGAAAGGGGAAAAAAAAAAAACAACAAAAAAACACCATAACCAAGAATAGTCTTCCAAGCAAGGTTATCACTCAGAGTTGAAGGAAGGATAAAAAATTTCCCAGACAAGCAAAAACTAAAGGAGTTCATCACCACTAAGCTAGCCTTACAAGAAATGTTAAAGGATCTTCATTTAAGCAGAAAGACCATCACTAAAAATAAAATATATGAAAGAAAATATCGCACCGGTAAAGCCAAATATACAGTGAAGGCAGGGATCAGCCACTTTTAAAAAGCTAGTATAAAGGTTAAATGACAAAAATAGTAAAAATTAACTGTAACCACAGTGAGTACTTAAGGTATACACAAAATAAAAAGATATAAAATATGATGTCAAAACATGAAACACTGCAGGGGTAGGGGAGTAAAAATGCAATGCTGAGTCACTCAAATTCAAATGCATCTTATCAGCTTGAAATAGATATATGTCAATATATATGAACCTCATGGTAACCAAAAACCTGTAACAGGTACACAAAAAAATAAAGAGAAAGGAATCCAAAGATAACACTAGAGAAAACCATCAAATCACAAGTGAAAAGAGAGAGAACAGAGGAACAGAGAACTACAAAAATAACAAGAAAATAATCAACAAAATAGCGATAAGTATATAACTATAATAATTACTTTAAATGTAAATGTACTAAATGCTCTAATCCAAAGACATAGGGTGGGTGACTGAATGGATTAAAAAAAAGCAAGGCTCATCTGTACGCTGCCCCCAAGACTTACTTCAGATCTAAGGACACATGCAGACTCAAAGTAAAGGGATGATTTTCCAAGCAAATGGTAATGGAAAGAAAGGTGGAGTAGCCGTTCTCGTATCAGACAAAACAGACTTTAAAATAAAGATAAGAAGAGACATAAAGGGCATTCCATAGTGATAAAGGGGTCAATCTAAGAAGAGGACATAACATTTGTAATTATTTATGCACTCAAAACAGGGTCACCTAAATATATAAAGCAAATATTAACAGACAAAGGTAGAAAGAAAACGTAGAAAAAGACAGTAACAATAATAGTAGGGGATTTTAATACCCCACTTACATCAATAGATAGATTATCCAGACAAAGAATCATTAAGGAAGCAATGGCCTGCCTTAAAGAATACATTAGACCAGATGGACTTATCAGATAAATACAAAACATTCCATCCAAAACCAACTCAATGGACACTCTTCTAGAGTGCACATGTAACATTCTCCAGGAGAGATCTACTTATTAGATCACAAAACAAGTCTCAAATTCAAGACAATTGAAATCATATCAAGCATCTTTTCCAACCACAATGTTATGAAACTAGAAGTCAATTAAAAGACGACAAATGGAAAAAATACCAACACATGGGTACTAAAGAACCAATGTGTCAGAGAAATCAAAAAATACCTAAGACAAGTGAAAATGGAAACACAACTTTCCAAAATCTATGGAATGTAGCAAAAGCTGTTCTAAGAGGGAAGTTAACAGCAATACAGGACAACCTCAACAAACAAAAAAATCCCAAGCAATCTTTCATCTAAAGAAATTAGAAAAAATAAACAAGCCCAAAGTTAGGAGAAAGATAGTAAGATCAGAGCAGAAATAAATAAAATAGAGACTAAAAAAACGAGAAAAGATCGATGAAACTAAAAGTTGCTGGTTCTTTGAAAAGACCAAAAAAAAAAAAAAAAAAAGGCAATCCTCCAGCCACACTCATCAAGAAAAACAGAGGGTCCAAATAGTAAAATTAGAAATGAAAGAGAAGTCACAACTGATACCACAGAAGTAAAAAGGATCATATGAGGCTATGATGACAATTACATACCAAATTGGACAACCTAGAAGCAATGGATATATTCCTAAGAACACACCATCTTTTAAGACTGAATCATGAAGAAACAGAAAATCTGAATAGACTAATTAGTAGAAAAGAGGTTGAAAGTAATCAGAAGCCTCCCAAACAGAAGTGTGGGGCAAGACAGCTTCACTGGTGAATTCTACCAAACATTCAAAGCAGATTTTATAACTATCCTCAAAATCTTCCAAAAAACTGAAAAGGAAGAACACTTCCTCTTAAACTCGCTTAATGAGGCCAGGATTACCCTGAAACCAAAACTAGGTGAAGACACTGCAAAAACAGGTACAGGACAATATGCCTGATGAAAGTAGATGCAAAAATCCTCAACAAAACATTAGCAAACCAAATTCAACAATGCATTTAAAGGATCCTATATTATGATCAAGTGGAATTTACTCCAGGAATGTAAGAATAGTTCAACATCCACAAATCAATCAACCCACAAATCAACATGACACACAACATTAACAGAATGAATAAGAATTGTATGACCACCTCAATAGACATAGAAAAAGCTTTTGACAAAATGTAACATCTATCTATGATAAAAACTCTCAAGAAAATGGGTGCAGAGAAATGTATATCAACATAGTAAGTCCTACCCACAGCAATTAGACAAGAAATAAAAGGCATCCACCTTGGAAAGGAAGATGTAAAATGGTTACCATTTGTAGTTGACATGATATTGCAGATAGAAAACCATAAAGAACACCAAAACTGTTAGAACTAATAATTCAGTAAACTTGTGGGATACAAAACTAACACAGAGAAATTGGTTGCATTCCTGTGCCCTTAAAATGACCTATCAGAAAGAAATTAAGAAAAAATCCCATTTATAACTGAATTAAAAATAATAAAACACCTAGGAATAAATTTAGCCAAGAAGGTGAAAGACCTATACACTGAAAACTGTAAGACACTGATTAAAGAACCTGAAAAAAATAATTAGAAAGATATTCCATGTTCATGGGTTGGAAGAATATTGTTAAAATGTCCATACTGCTCAAAGCAGTCTAAAGCTTCAATGCAATCCCTATCAAAATTCCAATGGCACTTTTCACAGAACTGGAACAATTATAAAATTTATATGGAACCACAATAGACCCCAAGTAGCCAAAGCAATCCGAGAAAGAAGAAGAAAGCAGAAGTATCACAATCTCTGATTTCAAACTATACTATAAAGCTATAGTAATCAAAAGAGTACGCACCTGCACAGACATACACATATCAATAGGACAAAATAGCCTAGAATTAATCTCACACACATATGGTTAATTAATTTATGACAAAGAAGGCAAAAATATACAATGGGGAAAGGACAGTCTTTTTTATAAATGGTGTTGGGAAACTGGCTAACTGCATGCAAAAGAATGAAACTGGACTGCTCTTTTATACCATATACCAAAATTAACTCAAAATGGATTAAAGACTTGAATGTTAAGACCTGAAAGCATTAAATTCATCAGAAGAAAAGATTGGTGGTAAGCTTCTGGACGTTGGTCTTAGCGATGTTTTTTTTTGGATCTGACTCCAAAAGCAAGAGCAACAAAGTAAACAAATGGAACAAATGGAACTATGTCAAACTAAAGAGCTTTTGCTCAGCAAAGGAAACCATCAACAAAACGAAAAGGCGACTAACTGAACAGGAGAAGATATCCACAAATCATACATCCAAAAAGAGGTTAATACTCAAAATATATAAAGAACTCATACAATCCCATAATAACAAAACCCCCAAACAATTCAATTAAACAATTGGCTGAGGATCTGAATAGACTTTCTGCAAAGAAGTTATAAAGATGGCCAACAGAAACATGAAAAGATTCTCCACTTATCAGGGAAATGCCAATCGAAACTACAATAAGCTATCACCTCACACCTGTCAAAATGGCTAGCATCAAAATATATATGTGTGTGTGTTGGTCAGGATGTAAAGAGAACCCTCATTCAACATTGGAGTAAACATAAACTGGTGTAACCCCTATGGAAAACAATAGGAGGTTCCTCAAAAAATTAAAATTAGAACTATCACATGGTCTAGCAATTCCACTACTGGGTATTTATCTGAAAAAAAAAGGAAAAATTAATTTGGAAAGATAAATGCACCTTTATGTTACTGTAGAATTATTTACAACAGCCAAGAAAGAGAAGCAACCTAAGTGTTCATCAGTAGATGAATGGATAAAGAAGATGTGTGCGTACACACACACACACACACACACACACACACACACACTGGAATGCTACTCAGCCATAAAAAAATGAAATCTTGCCATTTGTGACACCATGGATAGAACTTGAGGGTATTATATAAGTGGAAAAAAGTCAGACAGAGAAAGGCAAATACTGCATGTTTTCATTTAGAGGTGTAATCTAAATTTAAAAAAAAACCTGAATAATGCAAAATAAAACCTATACTCATACATAGAAAAGAGTGGTGGTTGCCAGAGGTAAAGGGGGTTAAGGGAGGGAGGAGCACAAAATGGGCAAAGAGGATCAAAATATGCAAACTACCAATTATAAAATAACTAGGTCAAGAAGAATAACTAAGGGGGATGTAATGTGTAACATGAAAATACAATAAATCATACTGCATTCATTTCGTAGGATGACAGATGAGAACTAGACATATTGTGTTGATCAGCTCACAATGTATACAAACATGGAATCACTATGTTGTATACCTGAAACTAATAGAATGCTCTGCCAACTATGTTTCCAAAAAATGTGGTATATACACACACGATGGATTATTCAGGCATTAAAAAAGGAAATCCCGCCATTTGCGACATGAAATGTGTCAGAAGAAAAACAAATACCATATAATATCACTTTTATGTGGAAGAGCGACAAAAAACCCGAGTATATAGATACAGAGAACAGCAGAGGCTAGGAGTGGCGGGTGGGAGAAATGGATGAAAGCAATCAGAAGGTACAATTTCCAGTCATAAATAAGTCATGAGGATGTAATGTACGTTACATCATACAGCATGGTGAGTGTAGTTAATACTACTGTATTGTATTTTGAAATTTGCTAAGAAAACAGATCTTAAAAGTTGTCATCACCAGAAAAAATTTTGTAACTGTGTATGACAACAGATGTTAACTAGACTTATTGAGGTGATCATTTTGCAATATATACAAAGTAGAATCATTATTTTGTGCATCTGAAATAGGTTATGTAGTTATGTACATTAGTCAGTTTTGTGAAAGCCACATCTTCCATTATTTGGAATTTGAAGTGTATTTCTTTTCATAAGACAATATATTCTATAGTTTGCCTCCCAGTCAAGCCCAGAGATACTGTGGTTAAAACAAAACAGGAAAACACTAATACATCCAAACTCTGTTTCTCTTAATGCAATTTTGATGGGGGAGAAAAGCTAAGAACATGATTATTAAAGTCCTCTTGTTTACTTAGTTGTATTTGAGACCTGAAGAAATAGATTGGGTTTTTCAAAGGTTTTAGACATTTAAGGAATTTTTTATTACGTCCATTTTCACTTCCTTTTTGTTCTTAATTTTATAGGTTTATCACCAATAATCTTAGGGATTATCAGACACAATTGGCCAATGGGGATAGGGTCCTAAACCAGAGGAAAAGGAATGAGAAATTTTTTTTTTTATTCTTTGCCCAAGGGGTACAGGTCTGTGAATCATCAGGCTTACATCTTTCACAGCATTCACCAAAGCACAAACCCTCCCCAATGTCCATAACCCATCCACCCTATCCCTACCCTCCCACCCCCCAGTAACCCTCAGTTTGTTTTATGAGATTAGAAGTCTCTTATGGTTTGTCTCCTTCCCCATCCCATCTTGTTTCATTATTTTTCCCTCCCTACCCCCCACAACCCCCCACCCTGCCCCTCAAGTTCCTCATATCAGAGAGATCATATGATAATTGTCTTTCTCTGATTGACTTATTTCGCTCAGCATAATACCCTCCAGTTCCATCCATGTCGTTGCAAACGGCAAGATTTCGTTTCTTTTGATAGCTGCATAGTATTACATTGTATATATATACCACATCTTCTTTATCCAGGAATGAGAAATTTTTGAAAGAGGTAACTTGTCAGAAAATTGAGGAGAAATGGGCAACAGAAAAGGAGTAAAATTGAGGGTGTATTCTGATAAAGAAATTACCTGAGGAACAGCAAACAGAGCTCAGAGAGGAGGAAGATGTACAAAGTATCAGAGCGGGGGATGACCCATGAGAGACTGTGGACTCTGAGAAACTGAGGGTTTTGGAGGGGAGGGGGGATGGGTGAGCCTGGTGGTGGGTATTAAGGAGGGCACGTGTCACATGGNATCACCCCAGTCTGAGCTGACTCAGAGTCATTGTGGGGGTCTTGGGGACCCTGCAGCTCCTGCCTATATTCTCTTCTTTTCATCCTTCTATTCAGTCATTTAGCAAATATTTAGTGAGTACCTACTATGTGCCAGACACTATGATAGGCACTGAAGACAGAGTAACAAACCAACCCAGGGATTATATTCTAGTGGTGCATAAACAATGAATCTGGGAACACTGAAAAAATTAAATTAAATTAAATTAAAAAACAGAAAAAGAAAAGGAGGTAGGATAGAAGTGGGCAGAAATCAAAATCCAAAAGCCTTTGAGGACCAGTTAGGTGAATAGAAGAAGTAGGCTGGGTGTGAAAGAATTGAAACAGTGGGGACTATAGCACACTCGAGTTTCAGAAATGCAGATTGAATTTTTGTACAACAAGGATGTTAGCCAAAGCAGATCCATCCACATGCTGAGTTTTGTCTGAATCTATGGCATTAAAAGCAGGAGGTCTGGAGTCAGACTGTCTGAGTTCACAACTCTGTTTCTTTACTCAGTTGTTCTGTGATCTCAGTTTTCTTATCTGTGCAAAGATAAACTTCACGTCAGTCCTATGAAGTAAGAGCTAAGTAAGATAACATAGGTCAGGTGTTTTTCACCGGCCCAGCAGGCCCCTAGTAAGCATTCAGTAAACAACCACTAGAATATAATCCCTGGGTTGGTTTGTTACTCTGTCTTCAGTGCCTATCATAGTGTCTGGCACATAGTAGGTACTCACTAAATATTTGCTAAATGACTGAATAGAAGGATGAAAAGAAGAGAATATAGGCAGGAGCTGCAGGGTCCCCAAGACCCCCACAATGACTCTGAGTCAGCTCAGACTGGGGTGATCACTAGGCTACACTGTAGACAGTATCAAGCAGGAGGGTTTCATGAACTTGAAACTCTTCAAACTAGAATGCAGGGCATCTTGCTTCTGGTATGTGATGGTTAATTTTATGTGTCAACTTGACCAGGCCATGGGATGCCTAGGTGTCTGATTTAAGATTATTTCCTGGTGTCTATAAGGGTGTTTCTGGAGGGATTAGCATTTGAATCAGTGGACTGGGTTAAGTAGATGGTCCTCCCCAATGTGAGTGGACATCAGCTGATGTGTTAAGGGCTTGAAAAAAAAAGGGTTGAAGAAGTTTGACTTTGTTCCCTGCTTGACTGCACATTCTGAGACATCAACCTTCTGGCTCAGCATTGCTGGTTCTCAGGTCTTCAGACTCAGACTGGAATCTACAGCATCAGCTGTCAGGCTTTCATGCCTTTGAACTACACCACCAGCTTTCCTGGGTTTCTGGCTGGCAGACAGCAGATCATGGGACTTGTAAGCATCCATCATCGTGTGAGCTGATCCATCTCTGAGTTTTTATGTACACATACACACATATGCATACGTACATACATATACACATACAGCTCATATCCTATCGGTTCTGTTTCTCCAGAGACACCAGACTAATGCATGGTCTAGCCTTTTCGTTTTACAAATAAGGAAAACAAAACCCAGAGAGACTAAAGCCAAGTGTGCAAAGCAGGTAGCCATAAATGAGGAAGTAACTTTCTGTAGGTTTGCAAGCTTCAGAATACAGGAACTTTGGCCTCTGAACAACACGGGGCATCAAGGGTCAGACTGATCCTCCCATCTGAAACTAATAAAAAAGTAGACAAAATATACGGAAAAAATTTTTTTTCCAAGACTTGGACATTAGGCAACAAAGGACTAAGCAATGGGTGAAAAATGAAGTGAGCTCTACAACTGCCCCTTTTTACTGCAGTGGGTTTTATTGACTATAATAGGGAACCCAGAGTCCAGTAGACTCCCTGAGTTGAGAAGACAGCGCTGAATCTGTGGATATCAAGGCAGCTCAAGTTTGCAGGACAGAGTGCTAGACATGGAGAATGAGGTAAAGCAGAGAACTTTGGAAGTCTGCAGAGGAGTCTTTAAGCAGACTACTGACATGTAGGTGAGAATATTGCGGGAGGCGGCTGGGTGCGGGGAGGGGGGAAACGAACGCCTGAAATAATTAGAAGGACTCATACAAGGCCTGAAATAGTGCCTATTACTACAAGCCAGACTGGAAAATCTCAAAGTTCACAGGGAACTAGGTAGAGAACTCAAGAAGTCTTGCCTCAGGGAAATAATTAGCTTTAGACAAAATGTTGCTTTGGTCCTGCCTAAAAAAACTTAAAAGCCATGGATGGAGCTTGAGGGCATTATCCTAAATGAAATAAGACAGATAAAAACAAATACTGTGTGGTATCACCTTTTTTTTTTTAATTCTACACCAATCAAACGCATAGAAACAGGGGGCCAAAAAAAAAAAATTGGTTGCCAGTGTGCGGGGGTTGAGGGAAAGAGGGAGAAGTTGGTAAAAGGGCATAAGTTTCAGGTATAAGATGAATAATATTATATAATTTAAATTTGCTAAGAAAGTAAACTTCAATGTTCCCACTAAAAGAAAAAACAAAAAGATAAATTGTGAGGTGATGGCTGTGTTAATTAACGAGATGGCAAAATCCTTTCACAATGTGTAACATGAACATCAAATCACCATAAGGTCACTTTAAATATCCAACAATTTCATTTGTCAATTATACCTCAGTAAAGCTGGGGGAAGCTAAAGAGCAAGATCTAAAAGGATAAAAGTGTTTCCCAATTAACTTTGCATCCTAGAACGTCAAGAGTATTTGCAGAAACACAAAAATACCCAGCATCCAACAAGGTAAAATTCATGTTTGCTATCCAATAAAAAATTACCAGGCATTTGAGTGATCAAGAAAATCTGACTCATAATGAGAAGAACAATCAATCAAAACCAATCCAGAGTTGTCAGCATTAGCAGACTGGAACATTAAAATAGTTACCACTGTGTTCCCTTTATTCAAAATGCTAGAGGAAAGATTGATTCCATCCAGTGAAGACATGTGTGGTATTTTTAAAGACTCAGGCTGAATTTCTGTGGGATTTAAAAAATATGAGATTTGTCCCAAGTATACAAGCCTGATTCAACATCTGAAAATCAATTAATGTAATCCATCACATCAACAAGCTAAAAAAAAAACCAATCACATAATCATATCACTAGATGCAGAAAAAGTATTTGACAAAATCCAATATTCACTCATAAAGAAATTCTTGGCAAACTAGGAATAGAGGGGAGCTTCCTCAAACTGATAAAAATAATATCTATAAAAGCCTACAGGTAATATAATTAATATATTTAATGGTGAAAAACTCAAGGCTTTCCTACAAAGATCAGGTACATGAAAAAAAAATGTCCTTTCTTACCAGTCCTTTTCAACATTATACTGGAAGTTCTGGCTAATGAAATTTAAAACAAGAAAAGGAAATAAAAGATATACAGATTGAGAAGGAAAAAATAACACTGTCATTGTTTGTAGAGGATATGATCATCAATGTAGAAAATATGAAAGAACTAATAAAAAAAACTGAAAGTAGTAAGTAAATATGTAAATATGGCAAGGTTGCAGGATACAAGGTTAATACCTAAAAGTCAATCACTAGGGTGCCTCGGCTCAGGTCATGATTTCGGGGTCTAGGGGTTGAGCCCCTCTGGCTCCCTAATCAGCAGGAGTGTGCTTCTGCCCCCTCCTCAAGCATGCATTCTCCCTAACAAATAAATAAAATCTTTTTTAAAATAATTCAATCATTTTCCTATATATTAGTAATGAACAAGTGGAATTTGAAATTAAAAACACAATAATACCATTTACATTAGAACCCTCCCTCCCAAAATTATATACTTAGGTGTAAATCTAACAAAATACAAGATTTATATGATGAGAACTACAAAACTCTAATGAAAATCAAAGAATTAAATAAGTGGCAAGATATTCCATGTTCATGGATAGGAAGACCTAATAGTCTCAAAACATTAATTCTTCCCACCTTAATCTACAGATTCAATGCAACCCCCATCAAAATTCCAGCATGTTATATTGTAAATATCAACAAACCGATTCTAATGTTCACAGAGAGAGGCAAAAGACCCAGAAAGCCAAACAATTTTGAAGAAAAAAGTTGGAAGACTGGAACTAAAGGACTTCAAGACTGACTTGAAGCTACAGCAATTAAGACAGTGGTATTGGTAAACGAATAGACAAACAGGCCAATGACACAGAATACAGAGCCCAGAAATAGACCCATATAAATACAGTCAACTGATCTTTGACAAGGGAGAAGAAGCAATGCAAAGGAGCAACGACAGTCTTCTCAACAAATCGTGCTAGAACTGGATATCCACATGCAATATAATGAATCTAGACACAGATCTTATATCCTTCACAAGAGTTAACTCAAAATAGATCACAGACTCAAATGTAAAGTGCAAAACTATAAAACTCCTAGAGAGTAACATAGGAGATCATTCTAGATGGATCTTTGGGTGTGACAAAGACTTTTAAACACAGCACAACACCAAGGCCACCATCCACAAAAGAAATAAGTGATAACTGGTTATACACAAAGGAATGAAGAACATCAGAAATGGCTTGAATTCCTTCTCTGTAACTTGGCTTTGGCAGTTGTGGGTCTGTAGGTTTTCGTTATTTCTTATCACAAGGACCAGCATCTTTGTTTATATAGGTTATACACTGTACAAATATATGACTCAAACCTATGAATCATTCCAGACTTCAAAGACTTTCTCTTTTGGGGGGGGGTGATGGCTAAGGAAAGTCCCTGGGAAGTTTGGGCAGTCTGGAGGGTGAACTTTGATATTCCGATCTAGCAGAAATAATATACTGACTGAACCAATTTGTAAGCTGAGGTATCCAAACAGAGGTAGCTTGAACAGATTTGGGAAGATTTATTTCACCTTGTAAAAACATGAGCCTAGCCATCCACAGGATCACATCAATATATGTATTTTATTTTATTACATTCATGGCACCATGCCCAGTATTGTAAATGCAGTCATCCTTTATTCACACTGTAATACAGTGGACAGGCAACCAAAAACCCTTGTACTGTAATTTCCTTCTCTTCCAAATAAGGGTAACATTGCCTAGTTTAGAGAGTTGCAACCAGAATTAAATGAGATAGGGCACAGAAAGTCTTTGGCACAGTTCCTGACAAAAAGAGTAGGTATTTCACAAATAAATGGTCTTTCTAATGTCAACCCACTGGTTTGCCATTAGGCTAGACTCTTCTCCAGGGGAATGGTGGTTGAAAGGGAGACAGATTTCACTCCAGAATCTTGCTGTGCAGTGTGGTGCTAAAATCAGCAGCAGCATTGCTTGGGAGCTTTTTAAATATGCTGCATTTCAAGACACGACCCAGGCCTACTGAATCAGAATGAGGTGATTTGTATGCGTATTCAAGCTTGAACATTTTTCTAGAAAAAATATTATCCTTTCTGGCACCTACCTTTCCAGCCTCAACATCTCTGAACTCCCAAGCAATTCTACCTAGATAATCTGCCGTCCCTTTTTACCTGCTTCTAAGGTCTCAGCCATTTTCTCCAGCAGACAAGAAAAGGAAACATCTGCTCAAGCCCACAGCCTCTATGTCAGACTGGGTACAAAATGGTTAGGATTGTATACCCCTCCCTGGATTCATACCTATGCAAAGTAACTCTGTGGTTCCTCCCATCAAGAAGCAGAGTCCATTTCCCCCAGGCCTTGACTTTCGTGGCCCTGTGACTTGCTTGAGCAGAGAGTGTGATGGAAGCGATGGTGTGCTGGTTCTGAGCTTAGACTTCTAGGGACCTTGCACATATCCACTCTCTCTAGGAATCCTGCCACCACTATGTAAACAAACCCAAGCTAGCCTGCTAGATAATGAAAGACACGTGGCCTGGTCACCCATTGACTCGTCCAACATCCAGCCAATGGCCAAATGTATGAGGCCTAGACCAGCTAGCCCAAGAAATAGCCAACGGATACCTGGAGAATGTTGAAAAGCTGTTTTTCATTCTGGTCAATAAGTCTCCTGGTTCTCCCTTCTATCAGACCACATCCTCCATGACTTTTATATTTTAAAAGAATCAGGAGTGAAAAACTTAAAGACCTCATATTTTTCTTGACTCAGACCTTGGGGAGAAGTTCAAAAGAACCAATACACCTGCATAATTGATTTTTTTCCAGGCTTACTGGCAATGGAAGCAATTGATAAGAAAAATATTAGTGTTATACTCACATGCTAATCAGAGAACTTCACTAACAACCTTAGTTAGGAAAACATTACCTATAAACCTGACCTGCTTTATGCTAAAGAGAGAATAACGCTTTCAAGGTTCATTTACAAAAGCAACTTATTCTAGGTACCGAGGTAATACCAAAATGGTAGTATCAAGTATGTCACTATGTATAATGATAGGATAATAAATGTTTTCATTAGAATTAGATTGAGTCGCAAATGACAGAAAGACCCCAAGTAACAACAGCTTAAACAGCGTCGCAGTTTATCCCTCTTCTATACATACCCCTGAAGGAAGATCAGGATCTAGGGCTTCATGGTGCTAACCGGCCAGGCTGCTTCTATCTGGTGACGCTGCTATCAGTGGCCTTGACCCCATGAACCAAGATGGTAGTATGTGCATTCCAGGCAGCAAGATGAAAGAATGAAAAGCAATAAAAGACCCCCACATCCAAATTCCCCATAACACATGCTGCACACACATATCCTCAAACAGCACTAATGCCATCATCTTATTAGTCTGTCAGTCACCAGTCACATCTAGCTGCAAGGAAGGCTCAGAAAGATAATCTCTACTTTGAAAGACCATGCGCTCAGCTGAAAATTGGATTGCTACAGAATCTGGAAGACAACTAAGTCTCTTCCACAGAATGCTTAATATTATCATCGGATAGATTTCTACTATGTGTCACTCAGGGAATCCTTCAACTTCCAAGGGAGGGAAAGCAATTCCTCACAAAAAGAATGTTCTTTCTAATGGGTGGTTTACCAGACCAATACACAAAGCCTATTTTAGTCTACCATGTCTTTGAAAGATGGTTTTCCACGTGCACTCAAGGAACCTTTATTCCATCATCTTAAGGGGAAAAATACACTTTTAGTGACTGCAGATTGTCTGACCCTGTCTCTGGAGAAGGGCCTTCTGAAAGAGCAAAGGCTGAAGGGAGATGTGGGTGTCCTACATTTGCATCAGAGAAAATAAATTTCCTGTCTGGGGCATTAGTTATTCTCCGAAATATGACTTAGGGAACACAGGACCCCAGTAAGGGATGACCACAGTATGTCCCATTTTAAGCTACTTATACTTTGATTGTCATTGGAATTACACTCCTGGAGACCAAGTGTCCTGGACACATTTATACAATGCATGAAGACCGGTGCAATGCTGAGCTCTCCTGGAGCCCAAGGCGATCCTTTGGCTTCACTTGCCCCAGTTCCAGGCTTCACCAAGTTCTAGTGTAGGAACATTCAGCTTCCCATGAAGGCCAGTCCCTGCCCAAGTCCATGACTGGCCTCATCTGAAGACGCCATGATTATCTCTATGTGAAACACATCCACGTCTCCGGAAACGCAGAGACCAAGAAGTAAAGGACAGAGCAAGACAAAGAGACCGTAAAATTTGAAAACCATTCTGTCGCTTTGTGGAGGGTCGTTTGTACAGGACATAGACCATGAGGCTTTTCTAACATAAAGATCTTTGGAATGACTTAATTTTGCAGTTGATGTTTCCTCCTCCTAAACACTTCACCATTGGTGACAGATGTCTTTCATGATTATCCCTGAAAGCCTTGCTACTTTGAAAGCTATTGATTAATGCATCTGTCTTACCCTCCTTCGAAACCTTTTCACTAGGCTGCTTGGGAAGAGTTGATTTAAAAGTCTTCGTATTTTCAAGCCCTCTGAAAATCCTTATTCAACTATTTAGACCATATGGAGAAGAGAAATAGAATTCCAGGAACAAGTTTTAAATGGGCATAACTTTTTTGTGGCCTACTCTTTAGAAATTTGCTTTACGAACTGGCCAAAGGGCATGCCTAGTATTAGCACAGCCTCCTTTTAAGTCGCTGTCGAACAGAGAAAGGCTGGGTGGCTCCATCTGTTTACTGAGAAAAATAAAACAAGACAAAATGAAAAACAAGAAAGTTTCTTTTGAAAGTTTGAGTTTTCAATTAACTTCAATCCCAAGAAAAGCACCAGAAATTTCCTGTTAGTATGTTCAGAATTACTTTTTTTGTATATATTTCACTATATGGCTAGTCTGTGGGACAAATGTGTCCCTAACACCTCTTGCCACTTGCTGTGGGGAGGCTGTCGTACTGTACACCTTGTGTACCATCACAAGGTCCCAAGAATGGGAACAGTTTGCAACAGTCCGAAGTGACAGAAGAGTGAAAACAAATGAGATGGGCAGTGTGAGATCCAGGCTGCTTCCAGCAGAATTATACCTACCTTGTCCTCCAAAAACCAAATAAACACTACCACCCTGCCCACTGTGGTTCCTGAACGTTCTCCTCTTTTACCCTGGGCATTCAACACCATTGACCAAACCCTAGCCTTCCGTGATGATGGGGTCTCAATTTCCTTTCCTCTCAAGCATTTAGAGATGTTCAAAAATCTATTTTCCAATAAGTAATTAAGGATTCAGAACGTAAGTATCTTGTACAGCACTTCTTGCACCAATAAAATAGGTTAGTTGGCTTGTCCCTTGGTAAAAAAGTAGGAGTGATCAAAATGTTGACAACACATGAAACACAGCAGTCATCGATCCAAATGGATACTGGCCAGTATGTTAGCTCAGTACATACCACAGAATGTTGGTCTTGTCACAAGTGGGGAGCCACCCCCCATGGTTGATCTCCAGGTTGCAAGATTCCTCCCTTGTTACCGTCTTTCTTAAAAAGAGGGTATCATTCTTAGGGGCCAGAGCTCTTTATTTCAGAGGATTCTTTCTTCCTTGTTCAGGAAGTTTATAACTGGTGAAGGCTGAGACTCTATTTGGAAATTCCAAACACATTTTTCATTTGCAGAATGCCCCCTGCTTCCAAATCAGTCACCAAGGCTTATAAATTCTACTTTCTAAATAGTCTCAAATCACTCTTGCATTTTTCTCCTCTGTGACTTAGGCCAGATGTCCATCATGTCCTGTCTGGATTTCTATTAACTTGTCCCCTGGGTGGGCATGCCCTTCTAATCCAGCCTGTACACGCATATAGTGAGGGTCTTCTAAGCACAAATGTGACTGTGTCACTTCAACATGCTTAAAATAATTAATGCTGCTATGAAGGACAAAAGCCTCTAATATTTTCAGGCACTTTGTGATATTCCCCCACAATCCTCCCTCACTCTCTAATCAAAAGCCAATGGTCTAACCAAGTCCAACCATGTAAAGTTCCCTGAAGGCACAGCTTTTCCCCTTCCTCTGCATGAGCTGTTCCCCACTAGGGAATGTGGGCTAGAGGTCATACCTGATCTAAGACTTCATCCTCTATCATCTCAGAGTCTCACCATAAGGTATTATGAGGTACTCTTTACAATCAGCACCCTGTATCTGTCCCAACACCTCACCCCACAAAGAGGTGAGACCCCAAAGAGTGGCAACCTTTAGGTCTTTGGGAGTCAATTAGACATTTACTTTCAGGTTGAGTAGATTAGTACAAAGAACTTGGGTTTAGGGTTTTAGGAGAATATTTACTACCTATGTTAAATCTGGTTAATTCACTTAGTCTCTATTAGGTTGGAACATATGATAATCACTTTCATAAGCCATAAATGATAAATATCAGCCATTTCATATAGTTCAACCTAATAGAAACCAAAATTTCCTGTCCTGAAATGCACCTCTTGGCCCTCACCTGCCAGGTCTGCTGGGAGGTAGTTTCACATCGTAGTTAAAAACCTGGATGGAGGGGCGCCTGGGTGGCTCAGTGGGTTAAAGCCTCTGCTTTCAGGTCAGGGCAGGATCTCAGGGTCCTGGAATCGAGGCCCGCATCGGGCTCTCCGCTCAGCAGAGAACCTGCTTCCTCCTCTCTCTCTGCCTGCCTCTCTGCCTACTTGTGATCTCTCTGTGTCAAATAAATAAATAAAATCTTAAGAAAAAAAACTTGGATGGTAAACTCAGAACTGGATTAGAGTTCCAGCTCGGACACCAGCTGAGTGTGACCCTGGACAAATTACCTGTCCTTCTGGGGCCTCAGTTTCCTCATCTATAAAAAATAGGGATAATAGCAAGGTCTTCTCCACAGAGAGGTGGTGAGAATAATTTGCGTGAAGAGCTGAATTCACAGCAAACACTTTCTAAATGGCAGTTATTGCAAGCAAATACAAGATCATATATGGCTCACTCTGAAAAATCCTCTAATGTTAATTGCTCTGTGTACAGCTTACAACTTAACAATCAACTCATGGCAACGACCGTTTTGTTAATGAACATGGTGTTTAGATCCCAAATACCTTCGTCATCATTTAAAAGCCTCCATTCCCACTCAGGATTGATCAGGATCCTGGGTGGATGTGTCTACACGTTGTTTCCTTCTCTCTCCTTTCCTCCTGCAGTCAATGTGCTACCAAATGGTTGGAATAGACTTACTGAAGACCTCAGCACCTACCCCATTCCTTTTCTCAGATCCCCATTAACTCCTGAAAAAGCCAAAGAAGTAATCAAAAAGCAGTATTTGGACAAGTATCTTAAAGGCTCTTTTACTTGCCTCTTCCCCCAAGTTTACCCAAGACAGCAGTTAAACCATCCGTGGTGCCCACAGTAAGTCATAAGATGGCCATGCTACTTTGTGGGGTGTATCCTGACTTGGTCTCCTGTTTACAAGGCCATGAGGAGCCCCAAGCTTGGGTCCTCTGACTACTTACCCACTGGCTCTGCTCACTACTCCACAGAAAAAGATACCCACAAAGTAATGTGGGCAGCCCAGGCTGGTCCAGCATCCTAAAGCACATCATCTCATCCACCTTTTCCTGTTCGTGTTTCCTGACCCTTTAGCAAAGGCCCACTGGAATTGGAATATGCGGTTCTCCTCCCGCCTGCTTCAGCAATGGCCTGGTGATATCTAGGTTTCTGATTTTGAGGAAAGACTGTTATCTTTCTGAAAGGCTTCACTTTGAAGTTGAATGTGTGGGAAAGAAAGATATACATTCTCTGAGGTGATTCAAAACCCAAGCACAGGGGAACCACAGCGCCAGCTACACTGAGTTTGTCCTTCTGTACTGGGCTTCCTCTGGCTCGTTCTGACTTGTTTGGGCCCCTGTTCTGACATTGGTCTCCATGTGGTTAAGGTAAACAGGCCTCACCTGTTTTCAGTTCCCCCTGCCCTGTCTTGATCATTTGCCTGACAGCTCAGGTCTAACGGCGGACACCTGCCTAGCTCCCGCCAGCCCTTCCAAGGAACATGGCCTCCATCTTGAATCCCCACCAGATTCTGGGTCTATTTTGAAAAGAACTGTTTGCTGTATGACATGCTACAGCATGGGAAATGGCTGGTGTTCACTGCTGCAGACAAGAGAATAAGCCGTCCAAGACAAGGGACAAAAGGTGAGAGAAAAAGTGAAGAGGAAAGAGGGGAAAAGAACATCCAGGGAAAAAAAGAGGGGAGCGGAGTAGGGGCCATCCAGTACTTAGCTCATCCGACTCAGATAGTTTTGAGGAATGAACTACAATTTGATTTTACCCACACGACCCCTGGAGGAATCCCAGGGCTCTGAGAGTGAGTGAGAGAGCGAGAGCACATGCGTGCCATGTCAGGAGGCAACAAACACAAAGTTATACTAAGCATTCCTTCTCGGCTATTAATTTATTTTTAACACAGGGTGTACACCTGTGAACCAGCAAAGACACTCCCAACTACTGCCTGAAAAAAATGTCTAGCTTGTTACTACATCCTTGCTTCCTTTTTAACTTTGCCAAAATGCATACCTTGGAGGAATGGGTCTTCACCCTGATCTCAACCACTGTGACACCTCCATCTACAACTGGTGTCCCTGGAGTTGTGCCTCAAGAGTCCCAGGAGCTGTACATGCAGCCCTACACTTGATTCCATGATTTCTCCCCCCAGTGGAGAATCTTCTCTTGATTGGGTCAGTTTTCTGGGTCTAATCAGGAAGCATACAATGTAGATCCTCAATCCTTTATCAAAATAATCCTGTTAAAATACGAATTTACCACAATCTCTCCTGTTTCTTTTTGTTGTTGTTGTTTTATCTTTTTAATTAACATAGAATGTATGATTTGTTTCAGGGGTACAGGTCTGTGACTCATTCATCAGCCTTACACAATACGAAGTGCTCGCACCACAACACATACCCTCCCCAGTGTCCATCCCCCAGCCACCCCATGCCTCCCAGCCCCCTTCACTCCTATTTCTATCACTATTCCTTCTGGAAGGATTTGCTTCCTGTAGCATTCCATCTCTTACCTCTGCCACTGGTAATCCACTGAGATGTAGGTATGCTAATAATCATGGTGCTAAGGGCTTTATAGGTATTATTTAATCCTCATAATCTGTGGTGCTGCTAACTCTAGAATTCTCTTTCTAACAATAGGACAGAAAAGAGGTCTCCGAAAACCTCTTAATGCAAAACACCTAGAAATGATTTATGAAGTAGAACAAGCAGCCTTGTCAATACAAATCCGGGCTAGTGAAAAACAGAAGGAATTCCCCAGGAGTGAAAACAACAAAGAAACTGAAGGCCAGGGTGCTCAGCAAGCCTTAACAGCTTTGGCTACCCTGTGGCGTTGGCTGGTCTCCCCAAACGATGGGTGTGGGTTTTAATAGCCGTTTTGGGAAAGGAAGACTACGTCTTACACTCAGTCCAGGTAGAAAGTTGGAACTTAAATTTCTGTATTAGAAAGGAAGGTAAAAAATCAACAATCTAAGCACTGCTATTGAGAAATTAGATAAAGAACTGCAAATGAAATCTAAAGAAAGTGGAATAAAAGTCATAAAGGGCAGAAACTAACCATACCAAACACATGCGTACCACCTAAAGCACAATGATGTCCGTCAGTGGAAAGAGGGGCTTAGAAAAAAATACTGTGCACTGGCAGAAGAAGACTGCAAAGAAACTTGCCTCTCTTGGCCTGGTTCTGGATTAAGGACGGAAAGGCTCTTGGAATTCATAAGCACGGGCCTCCACTGGCTCTGGTCAGATCAAGTAAACAACAAATGAATAAATAAGTACAAAGTTCCTGGTTGGCAAGGCCCCTAGAGCAACCACCAGAAGCAAAAGTGAGGCCTCTGACACGGACATGCCTCCAAACGTGCTACATGTACTCACCAGCAGGGGAAACGGAGCCCAGAAGCTGTCACGTTCAGTCACCCCCCCCACAGTCCTCCGGACCCACCTCCACCACCATCCTTGAAAGCACTGATTCTCCAAGCGTGGTGCTGGGACCAATGCATCAGCATCACCTGGAACTTGTTAGAAATGCAAATCATTGGCCCCAGCTCGAACCCCCTGGCTCAGGAACTCCGGGGCCAGAGCCCAGCAGTCTGTTTAACAAGTTTTCCAGGTGATTTTGATGCACTCGGTTTGAGAAATTTATACCCATTCTTCCTCCCGGAGACTGCCAGCAAGACAAACATATTCAGTAAGTTCCAGTAAGATTGGGAATTATTGCTCCCGATCTAAACCTACCAAACCATAACAAATATAGCTTTTAGAACACCAAAGAGAATTTTTATTTTTAAATCATGGAAACACTGAGTCATTCTTTTCATGTTTTTCTTCCTTTTTAAATTTTAAATCCAGTAGCGTTAACATACAGTGTTAGTCTTTCTATGTTTTTTATACAATAAAGCAATAGACCTTTAAATATGTAGGGTTTCAGCTTAAAAAATGAAATCTTCGCCCATGATTATTTATAATCTATTTATGTAATAATTAGCATACTACTGAGAGATACCAATTACTTTAACATGAATAGAGTAGACATTTACATAAATTATAATGCTAATAATCTTCTATTTTCAGTCCCGAATTTGGGTGTATGTGCTGTGTTTTTACTTGGGTAGAAAGAACCACTGCCTATTAAGTAAAATGAACATTTGTACTGCTGCTCTGAATACATGAATAATTTTGAAATTAGGACATTTTGCTTGGGACACAATTAACTCATCTGGTCACCGCTGATTCTTCACACTCTGAGTTGTTAGTCTTATAGTAGTTTATCGTGTTTATTTCAACTTCTTGCAGGTCTGAAATGGTGACAGCTCGTATTAAAAATAAGAATTTTATTTCATAGAGTCTATGACATCATGTTTCCTATTCCATATTGTTATTTCATCAGAAAACATGCTCCATAAATTCTTTCGTGTCATACTGTGAAAAAAAGAGATGACTTGCTGCTTTAAGCAGGATCTTAGGATACTAGGGGCATGTATTGGTAGAGCTACTACAAACTAGAGTTTATTTGCTCAGTTCCAGGAATCTAGAATTGAGGCAGATTTTAAAATAATGAGGCCCCAGATATCTTGCCTCATTTCAAGATTTCTGACTATACAAGCAGAGATCAGAATGGCTTTTTTTTTTTTTTCAAGATTTTATTTGTTTGACAGAGAGAGCACATGTGGGGTGGGGAGGGCAGAGGGAGAGGGAGCCTCCCTGAGCAGAGAGCCAGATGCGGGGCTCGATCCCAGGACCCCAAGATCATGACCGGAGGAGCTAAAGGGAGACACTTCACTGACTGAGCCACCCAGGTGCCCCAGAATGGTCTTGTACATCATCTGCTTTCATTCCTTCCACTGTGCACGGAGGAAGGCTCTGTGGGCACATACGCAATAGACGGAAGGGCAAAGTAGTTCTGAGAAGTGCCATCGGTGGAGCAAATGTTGCTAGGCATGCCTCCTGCTCTGCCCAAGCAGTCATTGCTGGGGACTGAATTTCAACCGGAGTCTCCTCCCCCACATCTCCTGTTCCTTAAAACTACTCCCTTGGCTGCCTCAAATGTGTTATCTGTTCTCCCAACCCAAGGGTCAGGCCTTCTCTTGACAGGCGGTATCTGACCCAGGGTATCCAGGCAAATTCTGGTCCCTGTCATTCCATCTCAGCTGGGAGAAGGAGGAGTCCATCCCAGAGAACAGCTCCACCCTCTACTACCAAAATCTTACACGTCCCATATACCTCTCACCAGTATCAACATCCCCTTCGTTTCCTTTTCCTTATTCCCAGCATCAACAACCTCCCCAAAACGCCAGTGGGTCATGAACCTCATCAACACCATCACTATCATGACCTGCAATGCCATCACTGTTTTCCACAGGCTAAGAAGTGGTGTGATTCATTGCCAAAGGAAAAGGAGCTCTAAAGTCAAGTTGAAATACTTTCAAATTACGGCTGTCGTCTCCACGTGTGTGAGAGCTTGGGAAGGTTCCTTCCTTGAATGTCCTTCCTTGTCTGTAAATAAACGGGGATCATATCTTCCTCACAGGGTTTTTGCAAAGATTAAATAAAGTACATAAAACATCTTACACAGTAGAGACTCAAAGTAGGTGCTCAACCAATGTTAGTAATTTTTTTTTTATATTGTGGGAACCCAATAAACACAGAACCACTGACTGAACAAACGAATGGATAAAAGGAACTGGCTGTTCTTTATTTTAAAGATTTTATTATGTATTTGAGAGAGAGAGAGAAAACACGAGTGGGAGAAGAGACAGAGGGAGAGGGAGAAGCAGTCTTCCCGCTGAGCAGGGAGCTCAACAAGAGGCTGGAACCCAACAAGGGGCTCGCTCGATCCCGGGACTCCAGGATCACGACCTGAGCCAAAGGCAGATCTTACCTCACTGAGCCACCCAGACACCCCAGAACTGGATGTTGTTAAAAAGCATTTCATCAAGGGGAGAGGCTGTCAAACATTTAGTTGTTGTTAATAGCAAAACCTTGCTTCAAGTAAATTCTAATGCAGAAAGTCAACACTGAAAACAAGAAACACTGAGCTGCTTCAATTAGAGCAAGAGCTGGGGTGCTATGGTCCTTCCACTCACACCCTTCCGTTCTCTTCATTGCATACCAGCTCAACTTCGTCCTGAAACTCCAAAAAGTGTAGCGTGAAAACCACAGGTCTAGGCTATATTCTCTAAACTAAAACTTTATTATATCCTTAATTTGGATTCTTAGTTCTATTTTCTCTTTGTTAATAATCTAAATAAAATCCCTTTCATTACATCTTCTAACTTGTACTGTTGTTGATACACAGGAAAGCTGCCTTTGTAGATAAGTAAATTCTATTAAAAATTCTTCAAATGTTTCAGTTTATTCTCCTGGGGTTTTCCAAGTACATAATCATATTACTTATGACTGATAATATTTATCTCCATCTGGCCAATATTTTTATCTCGTATTTGTTTCATGTTTTAGAGTATGCACCATGACCTCCAAAATAATATTATATAAAACAGTCATGATATGCAACCTACTTTAGTTCTTAATTTTTTTAAAAAGATTTTATTTATTTATTTTGACAGAGAGAGAGAGATTACAAGTAGGCAGAGAGGGCGAGGGGAAGCAGGCTCCCTGCTGAGCAGGAAGCCCGATGTGGGACTCGATTCCAGGACCCTGAGGTCATGACCTGAGCCTAAGGCAGAGGCTTCAACCCACTGAGCCACCCAGGCGCCCCTTAGTTCTTAATTTTAATTAGCTTTCTTGTACACAAGTTATTCTCTAGTTTGAATCTGGAGTCCCCGCCCTCTGAGATTCTGATTTTATTGGTCGGGGAAAGATCTTGGGCATCAAAAAGTCTTAAAAGCTTCCCAGATAATTCTTATGCTCAGAGAATTGAGACCCTCAGCCTGCTGATTTACCATGGAGTATGATATTGGGTGCTTATTTGATATAGAATATCCTTGCCATTTTTAGGAAGAATTTGCTATTCCTAAATGTCTAGGGTTTATTTGTAGTTTTGTTCATTTGTTTGTTTTTTAGCTTAGAAATGGTGTTGCAATGATCTATTGAGATGATTACATTATACATATATTCTTATCAGATATATTAAACTGATGAAGAAAACATCCTTGTATTCCTAGGTTAAACTCAGTTTGGCCATGGTGGATTATTCCATTATTGTTCTGAGTTCAGTTTGCATTTATATTTATAGTTTAGAATGATGCCTTTTTTTCTTTGTATGAACACGTATATTCATTATTTTGGATAGAGTTCTAGGAGTAGAGTTGCTGAGTCATGTGGTAAGTCTGTATTACATTCTTAAAGAACTTTCCATATTGTTTTCCAAACAAACTTGTTTTAAGAGAGAAACTCAATTTTATATCATACATGTGCTCTCGTTTTATATTTATTTTTCTCTAAAATGAAAATCTTTCAGAAATTGTTTGATAAAAAAATTAGGTCTCTTGTTTTTTCCATGATTTAATTTTGAAAATTTATTGGCAAAATTGTTATAATACCTTAAGCCATGATTTAAAAAAAAACTACCTCAAAACTGTCATTTGATATTAGATAATATAAAACCTCTTAAATATTGATTTGTATAAAACTGGGTTGACAAGTTTCGAAGTCAATATCTAAAAGGTTCTCAAATTCATTGCACCTGAAAATACTGCAAACATTGCTGAAACTTTCAGCAGCTTTTCTTCATGAATGATTTATCCATTAGGAACCCTTTCTGACTTCCAATACTGCTTAGAACATTAAAAGAAAAACCAAAGGGTCTACTTATATTGGACAAAATAGACTTTAAAACAAAGACGGTAACAAGAGACAAAGAAGGAAACTATATAATAATAAAGGGAACAATCCAACAAGAAGATATAAAAATTGTAAATATTTATGCATCCAATGTGGGAGCACCCAAATACACAAAACAGCTAATAAACATAAAGGAACTAAGCAATAATATTACAAATTGTAGGGGACTTTACAAACCACTTACAACAATAGACAGATCATCTAAACAGAAAATCAACAAGGAAACAATGGCTCTGAATGACACACTGGACCAGATGGACTTAACAGATATATACAGAACATTCTATCCTAAAAGAGCAGAATACACATTCTTTTAAAGTGCACACAGAACATTCTCCAGAATAGATCACAAAACAAGCCTCAACAAATTCAAGAAGATTGGACTCATACACAAGAAAAAAATTTGAAAAGACCACAAACACATGGTGGTTAAATAACATGTTACTAAACACTGGATGGATCAACTAGGAAATAAAATAAGAAATTAAAAAGTAATGGAAACAAATGAAAATGAAAACACAATAGCCCAAAACTTTTGGGATGCGACAAAAGTGGTTGTAAGAGGGAAGTATATAGCAATACAGGTGTACCTCGAGAAGCAAGAAAAATCTCCAATAAACAACCTGACCTTACATCTAAAGAGCTAGGAATAGAACAACAAATGAAGACAAAAGTCAGCAGAAGGAAAGAAATAATAAAGGTCAGAGCAGAAATAATATAGTATAGGAACTAAAAATCAGTTGAACAGATCAGTGAAACCAGGAGCAGGCTCTGGCTCAATAAAGTCAATAAAATTGTCAATAAAATTGATAAACCTCTAGTCAGACTCATCGAGAAAAAAAGAGAAAGGACTCAAACAAATAAAATAACAAATGAGATGAGAAATAATAATCAACACCTCAGAAATACAATTATAAGAGAATATTATGAAAAACTATATATCAACAAATGGGACAACCTAGAAGAAATTTATAAATTCCTAGAAACATATAAACTACCAAACAGAAAGAAATAGAAAATTTGAACAGACTGATAGCCAGCAAAAAAAAAAAAAAAAAAAAAAAAAAATCAGTACTCAAAAAAACTCCCAACAAAGTCTAAGACCAGATGACATTACAGGTGAATTCTACCAAACATTTAAAGAAGAGTTAATACTTATTCTTCTCAAACTATTCCAAAAAATAGAAAACTTCCAAATTCATTCTATGAGACCAGCATTCCCCTGAGACCAAAACACCACTAAAAAAGAGAACTGCAGGCCAATATCCCTGATGAACATAGAAGAAAAAATTCTCAACAAAATACTAGCATACTGAATCCAACAATTTGTTTAAAAAATTGTTCACGATCAAGTGGGATTCATTCCTGGGTTGCAAGGGTGGTTCAATATTCACAAATCAATCAATGTGATGTGAGAAAGTATAAGAACTATCAATAAGAGAAAGGGTAAGAACCATATGACCATTTCAATAGATGCAGAAAAAGCATTTGACAAAGTACATCTTCCATTCATCATAAAAAAAAAAAAAAACTGGGCGCCTGGGTGGCTCAGTGGGTTAATGCCTCTGCTTTCGGCTCAGGTCATGATCCCAGGGTCCTGGGATCGCTGCCTGCCTCTCTGCCTCCTTGTGATCTCTCTCCCTCTGTGAAATAAATAAAAACCTGCCTCTCTGCCTCCTTGTGATCTCTCTCCCTCTGTGAAATAAATAAAAAAATAAAATCTTTAAAAAAAAAAAAACTCAACAAAGTAGGTTTAGAGGGAACATACCTCAACCTAATAAAGGCCATCTGTGAACAAGTCAGAGCTAAAATCATCCTTAATGGGGTAAAACTGAGAGCTTTTCCCCTAAGGTCAGGAACAAGATAAAGACGTCACCTCTCACCATGTTCATTCAACATAATACTGGAAGTCCTAGCCACAGCAATCAGACAACAAAAAGAAATAAAAGGCACCCAAATTGGTAAGGAAGAAGTAAAACTTTTACTATTTTCAGATGACATAATACTCTATATAGTAAACCTAAAAGACTCCACCAAAAAACTGTTAGAATTGATAAATGAATTCAGTAAAGTCTCAGGATACAAAATCAATACACAGAAATCTGTTGCATATTATGCACTTAATAATGAAGCAATAGAAAGACAAATTAAGAAAACAATCCCAAGACAAACCATAAGAGACTTCTAATCTCATAAAACAAACTGAGGGTTACTGGGGGGTGGGAGGGTAGGAATAGGGTGGATGGGTTATGGACATTGGGGAGGGTTTGTGCTTTGGTGAATGCTGTGAAAGATGTAAGCCTGATGATTCACAGACCTGTACCCCTTGGGCAAATAATAAAAATAAAATTAAAAAAAAAAAAGAAAACAATCCCATTTACAACTGCACCAAAAATAATAAAATATCTAGGGATAAACCTAATCAAAGAGGTGAAAGACCTGTACTCTGAAAACCATGAAATAAAGATGAAAGAAATGAAGATGACACCAAAAAATGGAAAGACATTCCATGCTCATGGATTGAAAGGACAAAAATTGTTAAACTGTCTCTACTACCCAAGGCAACCTACACATTTAACGCAACCCCTAACAAAATACCAACAGCATTTTTCACAGAACTAGAACAATCCTAAAATTTGTATGGAGACTGAAGACCCTGAAGAGCCAAAACAATCTTGAAAAAGAAAAGAAAAACTGGAGGCATCACAATTCCAGACTTCAAGTTATACTACAAAGCTATAGTTATCAAAACTGCACAGTACTGGCACAAAATGGAACAGAATAAAAAACCCAGAAATGAATCCACAACTATACGGTCGACTGATCTTTGACAAAGCAGGAAAGAACATCTGAGGGGGAAAAGACAGTGTCTTCAACAAATGGTGTTGGGAAAACTGGACAGCCACATACAAAAGGAGGAAACTGGACCGCATTCTTACACCACACACAAAAAAGAAATTCAAGATGGAATAAAGATCTAAATGTGAGACATGAAACCATAAAAATCCTAGGAGAGAACACAGGCAGTAGCTTCTTTGACATTGGCTGAAGCAACTTTTTTCTAGATATGTCTCCTGAGGCAAGGGAAACAAAAGCAAAAATGAACTACATCAAAATAAAAAGCCTTGGGGCACTTGGGTGGGTTAAGCCTCTGCCTTTGGCTCAGGCCATAATCTCAGGGTCCTGGGATCGAGCCCTACATCAGGCTCTCTGCTCAGCGGGGAGCCTCCTTCCCCCTTTCTCTCCGCCTGCCTCTCTGCCTACTTGTGATCTCTCTCTGTGTGTCAAATAAATAAATAAAATCTTTAAAAAAAAACCCAAAAAAGAAAAAGCATTTGCACAGAGAAGGAAACAATCAACAAAACTAAAAGGCAACCTGAAGAATAGGAGAATATATTTGCAAATAACATATCCAGTAAAGGATTAATATCCAAAAAATACAAAGAACTTACAAAACTCAACACCCCAAAAATAAATAATCCAATTAAAAATGGGCAGAAGACATAAGGACAGACATTTCTCCAATGACGACATATAGATGGCCAACAAATCCATGAAAGGATATTCATCATCACTTACCATCAGGGAAATGCAAATCAAAACTGCAATGAGATATCACCTCACACCAGTCAGAATGGGTAAAATCAACAACACAAGAAACAACAGGTGCTGGCGAGGAACGTGGAGAAAAGGAAGACCTGCACTTTGGTAGGGACAGAAACCAGTGCTACCACTGTGGAAAACATACAGAGGTTCTCAAAAAGTTAAAAATTCGGGCGCCTGGGTGGCTCAGTGGGTTAAAGCCTCTGCCTTCGGCTCAGGTCATGATCTCAGGGTCCTGGGATCGAGGCCCGCATCGGGCTCTCTGCTCGGCAGGGAGCCAGCTTCCTCCTCTCTCCTCTCTCTCTGCCTGCCTTTCTGGCTACTTGTAATCTCTCTCTCTCTGTGTCAAATAAATAAATAAAATCTTTAAAAAAAAAAGTTAAAAATTCAGCTACCGTATGATCCAGCAATCACACCACTGGGTATTTACTCAAATACAGAAACACTAATCAAAGGGATAGATGCATCCCTCTATTCATAGCAGCTTTATGTACAAGAGCCAAGATATGGAACCAGCCCAAGTGTCCACTGATTGATGAATGGATAAGGAAGATGTGGTATGTATGTACAATGGAATACTACTCAGCCATAATAAAAAAAATGAAATCTTGCCATTTGCAAGAACATGGATGGAACTAGAGAATATAATGCTAAGCAAAATAAGCCAGTCACAGAAAGACAAATACCAGATGATTTGACTCATTTGTGGGATTTGAGAAACAAAATAAATGAGCAAAGGGAGGAAAAAAGAGAGAGAGTCAAACCAAGAAACAGATTCTTTTAACTATAGAGAACTGATGGTTACCAGTGAGGAAGGAAGTAAAGGGTGGGTTAAACAGGTGATGGGGATTAAGAGGTGTACTTGTGATGAGCACTGGGTGACATATGAAATTGTTGAACCACTATATTGTACACCTGAAACTAACAAAACACTGTATGTGAAAAAAACTTAAATTAAAAAAATAGGGACACCTGGGTGGCTCAGTCGTTAAGCATCTGTCTTTGGCGGGGGTCATGATCCCAGGGTCCTGGGATCGAGCCCCGCATCGGGCTCCCTGCTTGGAGGGAAGCCTGCTTCTCCCTCTCCCACTCCCTCTGCCTGTGTTCCCTCTCTTGCTGTGTCTCTTCTCTGGCAAATAAATAAAATAAAACCTTTTTAAAAAATAAACAGAAAAAGAAAGAAAAACCAAAGTACACATTAATACACTTAATTAAATTCCTGGATTTTCTGATACTCTGGGTATCAGGAAATTAAATTTTGTACATATATGTGAACGATTATCTTTTTATGTATTCTATGTCCTATTTTATTACTAATAGCAGGAATAGTTGCATTATGTTTAAGGGTTGCCTGCTACATTCCAGATACTGTTCTCAACTCTTTATACGATTAGTGTATCCATTTCTCAGTCTTACATGTTTGAGAACTGAAGCACGAAAGGGTTAAAAATTGTCCTCCTACAGCTCGAACACAGTGAGACAGGATGTGAAATGGGCTACACTGGCACTAGAGGAAGTTATTTCGTGCTACCTCTCAAAGCCATCACATGCCACCTCTGTGACTTGGGAGCAGACTCGTTCCTTAACGTCTGAATTTCTTCAGTTTGCTTCATCTGTAACATGAAGATAACAGTAATCCCTCCCCCATAGGACCCTTAGGAGAAGGACATAGATGAATTGTTAGAGGCTCAGAAGCACACCCGCCATGGGTTAGAACTAACTACGTGTTGGTTAAAAAGATCCCAGCCAGGCCCTCTAGTCCCCGAGTCTCACCCGTTGGCTCTGGTGTCAGGGTAATGCTAGTTGTATTATTTATTTATTTACTTACTTACTTACTTACTTATTTTGGTTATGCTAGCTTTAAAAAATGACTTGAGTAGCTTTCATTCTTTTGCTTTTTCTGAAATCAGCTTTAATCATTTATATTTTCTCCAAAACCATTTTCCATTTTATTGGGATAGGTACATAGGATTTTGTTTTTAAATAGTAAAAAGCTCTATACTATTACATTTTACTTTTCTAATTTTATTTGAATTTTCTCTCTGTTTACAAAAACAAACAAACAAAACACTAGTCTTAATTTTACTGATTTTGCTTCTGTTATTTTTTCATGAAAAAGTCCTTGTATTTACAGAAAACATTTAACACCTTAAATTTGCCTGTGTACGACTTTGATCATCTCCAACAATTTTTTACTGGTGCATTTCCTAATCAACCTATTTTTTGGGTGTTACCCAGTCACTTCATTCAGTGTGCTCTTTTCTGGGTCACATTTGTTCCCTTCCCAATTGGTGTCAGGCTACTATCACCTCAGGGGTTTCTCTTCTAAGAGTCTTGACTCAGTTTATCTACTTCCAACATATGGGGATTGTTGTTGTTGTTTAAAGAGTATATTTATTTATTTGACAGAGAGAGAGAGAGCACGAAAGTAGGCAGAACAGCAGGCCTAGGGAGAAGCAGACTTCCCGCTGAGCAGGCACCCGATGCAGGTCTCGATCCCAGGACGCTGTGATCATGACCTGAGTGGAAGGCAGTTGCTTAACCGACTGAGCCACCGGGCGTCCCCCAACATATGAGGGTTGTACATAACTGCAGTGAAGGAAGGAAGATTAGATTTTCATGAGTTTTCCTGGTCCAGTGACATGATCCAGGCTTACGAAGTGACAACTGATAGTTCTTCCACACGAACTAGAATTACAAATATAATAAAAGAATTTGCCTTAACAGAAGAAAAGGGAGTAGGAGGAGAAGGGAAGGAAGGGAATGGAGGGAGGAAGGAAGGAATAAACTTAACAAGGAACACGCAAGAAATACATAAAGAAGACTTTCAGAAAACGTTAAAAGTCTCCTGACAGAAATTTTTTTTAAAAACGGCTTGAATATAAACATAGAGCTATGCCTTGTACTGGAATAGGAAAAGTTAATATTGTAAGAATGCTAATTACCTCTAAATTATTATGTTAATTTGTTGCAATCCCAATAAAATATTGATTTTTTTAAATCAGAGCAGCTAGTTCTAAGATTATTATGTAAATAGCAGAATTCGAGTTTAGCCAGAAAAAATGTTCTGAAAAGGAAACATATGAATTAAGCAAACCCTACCAAATAATAAAATATGTTATAAAGCAAATGTGGTTAAGCTAAATGAATGAATCATGACAGAGAATCCAGAACTAGACTCAAAGGCATATGCAAATTTAGTATATAACCAAGGCAACATTTCAAAGCAAATGCATCCTTCAAATAATAGTAATAATGATATTATTCATACAGTTACCATATTTTTCTTTGTTTTAATTTTTATTACGTTATACACTTATTTGTTATAATATTTGTTATAAATGATATTCATGTTTTTTATAAGAACAAATCTGTAAAATCCTAGGAAAAAACAGGTAAGTTATTTTTATATTCTTGGTTGGGAAAGGCCTTTTTAATATTTGCTGATCATTTGTTGCTAAGGAATTTTTAAGTACTCTAAATATATTTATTTAATTCTTACACAATATTATAATGTCCATTTGGCAGAAGAGAAAGCAAAGCACAAAAAAGTGAAGGAAACTTGGCTTTTGTCTCTGTAGCTCAAGCTGGAAGTACAGAGTCAAACAGTTTCACTCCTCGAACTTGGGCTCTCAACCATTACGATAATAACTGACAAACCCCCCCCCCGCCTCCCACCCCCGCCCCCAGAAAAGAAGAAACAAAGACGGAGCCTAGTGGCAGGTCCTGGGCTCAATCCCCCCTTGGCCTTAAAACACGGGCGGTATCTGACTGCCTATGTCCACAGATGGGTCATTGTTAGCACAGGTATAAAAATGTCTTGGCTTTATTGTCTAACAGGTAGCAGGATGGTCCTAGTGGCAGAGACAGAAATTGTGCCCACCACGAGGAAGTGAGAAGCAGGTGATGTGATGTATGAAAGGCAGTTGTGTAGCCTGGTGAAGTCATTACACTGGACCTGGCAGGACTTTACCCTGGAAATACAAAATGCCATTGTAAATAATCTATGTGTTTCCCCCCAAGAGGAAGAGAAAGCTGAAGAGGCGAGTTTACCCGATATCTGCAAGTGGGATGGCTCCTGGGGTGCTTTGTTTAAAATGTATCTATTGTGTGGATCAAAGTAAACTACAACTTACTTATGTAGGATTTAAGTGTCAGAGGGCTCATTTTTGTCAAACTTCCAACACAGAAGCCTGCAGAATTACTTCAAATCTTAACCTCACTGCCTATCCCAAGTTATATTCCAGATGGAGGAATATTTTTTATATAAGTCAATCTATAAAGTCCTAGGAGAAAAGATGGGGGAGTTGTTTTATAATCCAGAGGAGGAAAGATCTGTCTAAAATAGGGACAGTAAGGACACCTAGATGGCTCAGTAGATTAAGCATCTGCCTTCGGCTCAGGTCATGATCCCAGGGCCCTGGGATGGAGTCCTGCATCAGGCTCCTTGCTCAGCAGGGAGCCTGCTTCTCCCTCTGCTGCAGCTCCCCCTGCTTGTGCACGCATGCACTCTCTCTCTCTCTGACAAATAAATAAGTAAACAAAAATTGTGAAAAAATAAACAAATAAAATAGGGACATTAAGGGGCACCAGCGTGGCTCAGTCCATTGAGCGTCCAACTCTTGGTTTCAGCTCATGTCAGGATCTCAGGGTCCTAAGATTGAGCCCCCTTTCAGGCTCCGCGCTCAGCAGGGAATATGCTTACGGATTCTCTCCCTCCCTCTCCCTCTGCCCACCCCGGCTCACACGCACACACATACTCTCTCTCCCTCTCTCTAAAATAAGTAAATAAATCTTTGAAAATAACATTATCTAAAAAAATCTAAAAAATAACATTAAGTTCAGATATTATGATGGTAGAGAAGGATCATTTTTACTATACTGAAATTTTTAAAATTTTGTATAGAAAAATAAAGTCAGAAACCAAGTCAAAGTCAGGGAAAATATTTGCACCGCCCATAGCAGACAAAAGGCGAATTTCCATAATGCTTGAATTGCTTTTTTAAAAAAGATACACCACAAAACAAAACAAAAATCCAACAGAATGAACAGAAGACACAAAAATGAAGTGCACCTGAAAATAAATATAAATGCTTTTTTTTAAAAAAAAGTAAAGATGTATATTTTTTTTAAATGTAAAGATGTACAACCTCATAATTTTAGAAAGCAATTTAAAATAAAAATGAAATACGCTATTCATCTATTAGACAAGAATGTTTGCTAATGCTCAAAATTAATAATGGAAGAGGAAAAAGACATTTTGGACATTTAATAGGCTAACAGTACATCTTCTTTGGAGGACAATTAAACATGATAATGGTAATAATAATACAGCAATAACTTACACATACTGAGTGTTTGCTACATTGGGCAGACCCTAGTCTAAATTTTAGATATTTTCACTTAGTCATTCCTCATACCAACCACATGAAGTACTTTCTATCATTATCCTATGAGAAAACTGAGGCACAAGAAGTTAAGAAACTTGCCCAAGGTCCCACATGTAGTGAATGGAGTAGCCGGAGTCAAACTCAGTCTGGAAAAGTCAGTTTAATTACGCATTCATTAGGATCAGGTTTGACTGCACACAGACAAGAAAATAACTATGATTTAAACAAGGTCGAGGTGTATTTTTCTCCCAAGTAAATGAAATCTGGAGGTGTGCAGTGTGCAGTTCAAGACTGATAGGGCAACTATATTCTATGAAGTGCTCAGAAATCTAGTTCCTTCCAGTTCTCCCTCTACTCACCATCCAAAGGGTGTGGCCCTAGAGCTCGTGGTCCAAGGCAGCATGTAAATTACATCAAAGAATAAATAACAAAGGACGAAGGCAGCGCCAGCTATGGCTCAAGTTTCTCAGAAGCTGCCACATGACACTTCCTCTTATTATTGCTTTGGCTGCAAGGGGAGCTGGGAAATGTAGTCCCAGCTCTGAGCAGCCACAGGCACAGCGAAGCACTGGTGATAACCCCGAAAGGAAGGGGGTGGTGGAATGGATGTGGAGGAGGGTCTTTCCTTCCTGCGGACACTGCAATCCCAGCTCTAAATTTCCCAACATTTGTGCAAAGACATATTACAGATCTTCCTCGAATTACCATGGAGTTACCTCCATATACACTCGTCGTAAAGTGAAGTATTCTAAGTCCAAAAAACACCTAAGACACCTAACGTACCGAACGTCATAGCTGAGCCTATAGCCCATCTTTCGCGTGCTCAGAACAGTGGCAGGAGCTGAGGGTTGAGAGACATCATCTAACACAAAACCTATGCTCCACTGAAGTGGTAACAGCCTCGTGTATTTCTCTGAATACTGTGCTGAAAGTGAAGAACAGGATGGTTGTGTGGGTACAGAATGATTGTATGCGTACAGGTTGTTCTCGAGACCGCGCGGCTGACGGGGAGCTGTGGCTGGCTGGTCTGCCTGGCATCGCAAGACAGTACAGTCCCTCCCACACTAGCACTTAGATCGAAATTCAAAGTACAGTCTCTGCTCAGTGCTCTCATGTTCACACCACTGTAAAGTCTAATCTCTGCAAGGCCAGGGAGCTTAAGTCAGGGACTGGTTATTCTCCATTTAGCCTTCCCGCTGTGTCTCTGAGCCTACTCTGCCTGCCTCTACCCTGTGATCTGACCTCGTTGGCCTGCACCACTTGGGTGTCCTTGTCCTCTGGTTTCCACTCGTCGTTGGCAGAGGTACCAGCAGGTAACCAGAGAGCAAGAGGAGAGAGAGCAGTTAGGATGTTTACTCTGAAGGCTGCAGTTTGGGCAGCGGCCGTGTTCCTCAGTCCGTGGCCACATCTCCTGCTGGGTGGCCTTTCTCACAGCGGTGGGCTCACTGGCTTCTGGTAACATTGTTCCTTCCCCTTATCCCACTGGGCCTAGGGGAGGTGAAGGCTTCTCTTGCTAGTCCCCAAGGACTCAACCGTTTATTGTTGGGCCTGTTAATCCTGCCAGCACCTGTGTTCCTAGTTCTTCCAGTAAACTCTCTTCAGGTAAGCTTTTCAAGACACCATCTGCTTTCTGCTGGACTCTGACAGACACACATATGTACAAGGATTTTCACTCCAGCACTGCTTAAAATAGCAACAGACTAGAAAAAAATTAAATAGTCATCGACAGGGGACCAATTAAATGCCTATAATGCAGTCAGAGTAGGAATTTCATGAAGTATATTTTAAAAATAATGTCTCATCTCACTATACTATACACTTATATTTTTTAAATGGTAGATATCATGTTATGTGTTCTTACAACCACAAAAAACATGGCTCTATAAACTGACAAGGAGAGCTCTTGATTGGATGCTTAAAATACAGATATAAATATATAATTAGATTTGCATTTAGGTAGATAGATTTGCAGGTGAGATAGTTATACTACTATGTGTTGTATATATAATATGCATTTTTATACTTAAAGGTTCTGGGAAATGACTAGAAACTATTAATAGTGCTTACCTCTGGGGAAGAATAAGAGCTGCCTAGGGCAGGACACAGTTTTACTTTCAATGAATACCCTTTGATACTACTATATGAATTTTTACCATGTATATATATTAACTTTTAGAAAGCTAGTTAAGGGGCAGCTGGGTGGCTCAGCTGGTTAGGCATCTGCTTTTGGCTCAGGTCATAATCAAGGGGTCCTGGGATTGAGCCCTGCATCAGGCTCCCTACTTAGTGGGGAGCCTGCTTCTCCCTCTGCCTCTCCCTCTGCTTGTGCACTTTCTCTCTCTCTCTCTCTGTCAAATAAATAAATAAAAACCTTAAAAAATACTAGTTAGGGGAAAAAATATTGTTTTCCTCAGGACACATATAGGAAAGTGTATGAATAGGACAACAGCATTCCTTTGATAGGCCAATAACGTAATTTGGATTCCAATTTCCTCTTCTCCCCACTCTGTCCTCCCTTTATCCTCTCCCCCCATACGAGGCCACTAAACCCTCCTTTTTCAGAAAGGGCAGCACCTTATCCCCCTGGGGCTACTGTGCCACCTTCCCCCCGCCCCCCCGCCAACAATGTAGTCACTGTTCTCACTGCACTTCACCATGATCTAGAATCTTCTCACACACTTAAAGTTCTTACGCTAACCTTTCAAAGTCTGTCTTCTTAGGAAATTAAACTACCTTTCAGGTTTCTGCAAAAAGATCTTACTCTCTTAGCTTACAACTTTTGGAACATGGTGAATTCTCCGAGGATTGGCCAAAAGGACCCTCTGGTTGAATTCGACCACTCTAGTTTTACTCTGGGTTGAATTCAAAATACCAGGCTCCTTATTGAATCTTTTGCCTTTGGATCCATTCCTTCCTTCATTTGTCAATTTAGCAACAATTTATGAAGTGTCTATAGGAGGTATTAGAAATTAAGAAATGAATGAGCCCTGTCCTGAGAAATATTAAGTCTTATGGTGGGAACATGCACGTGTAAGAGGTGTCAACTGAAGTGAATACAGAGATGAGAGTCAGGGCACAGACTGTGGTAGATTGTAACTGGGATTTCTAAGTATGGGAGATGGGGGCTGGTAATAAAAGGTGAGTAGGGGTGCCTTCAGAAGACCAGTGAAAGGAAAACGCAAATAAAGCATCAGAAGCAATGTAACTTGAAGCAGGACACTTAAGGTAACTTACAACTGTTGATGGGAGATTAAAATAGGGAGCTAACCTGTCAGAAGTCATTGGTGTCATCATCATCCTGGAAAGAATAAAAGGGAAAGGTGAAGGAATGAGTTAAGAGTGTCTATTATATCAACAGACACACTGAAGATGCTCAACATCACTGATCAGAGAAATTTGAATCAAAACCACAGTGAGATATCACCTCACACCTGTCAGAATGGCTAGTATCAAAAAGACAGGAAATAACAAGTCCTGGGGAGGATGCAGAGGAAAAAGGAAACACTCGTGCACTGTTGGTGGGAATGTAAATTGGTGTAGCCACTCTGGAAAACAGTATGGAGGTTCCTCAAAACATGGAAAACAGAACTACCATGTGATCCAGTAATTCCACTAATGGGTATTTACCCAAAGAAAAGGAAAACACTAATTTGAAAAGATATATGCACCCCTGTGTTTACTGCAGCATTATTTAACAAGAGCTGAGATATGGAAGCAACCTAAGTGTCCACTGATAGATGAATAAATAAGAGTGGCATACATATACAATGGAATATTACTTAGCAGTAAAAAAGAAAACTTGCAATTTACAACAACATAAATGGACCTAGAGGGTATTACGCTAAGTGAAATAGTCCAGAGAAAGATAAATACCATATAATTTCATTTGTACATGGAATCTAAAAAAAAAAAACAAATAAATAAAGAAGCAAACAGACTCTTAAATACAGAGAGCAAATTGATGGTTGCCAGAGGGGAGGTAGATAGAAGATGTCAAAACAGGGGAAAGGGATTACGAGTACAAATTTCCAGTTATAAAATAAATAATTCACAGAGATGAAAAGTACAGCATAGGGAATGTGGTCAATATTATAAATAACATGCTATAGTGACAGACGGCGACCACACTTAGGTGAGCACTGAGTAACATATAGAATTGTCAAATCACTATGTTGGACACCTGAAACTAAGATAACACTGTACATTATGCTTAAATAATAAATTAAAAATTAGAAAAGAGTATCTATTATAGTCATTATTTAGGAAAGAGAAAAAAAAGAAGAGGTCAAATGTTTGCTGGTTGTTTTGGACTGCATTAAAATGTTTTCATATTAAGATGCTGTGTCAAAATGTTCTTGTACCTGTGAGGCGGGGGAAGACATCTAGGTATAAAACAATAGGGCATCAAAGAAATTGCTGACAGTTGATCGCACAAGAGCCTAGGAGCATGAACAAATGGCCAAGGACCAGTAAGGATGCAAAGGTGGGGTCAGGGGCTGGATGGGAAAAGCCTTTCCTATCAGGGTGGAGTGTGGGGGAGCCACAGCTTGACCAGGAAGTGATGTAGTAAATTGTGCATGTTAGAAAGATCACTATTTCTAAGAGGAGTACAGATGTAAGGCCAGTCGTGAGACTATCACATGACACTAAGCAAATATGGAGAAGGGACAGGCAGACAAGAAATGTTGATGCTGGAGAATCAACAGAAGTTAGTTACTAGTTGAATCGTGGAGGTGAGGAAACAAGAGGAATTGATAGTAGGATAAAGAATTAAAAAAGGAGAAGGAAATTTGGGGAAAAGGTGTTAGTTTGAACTTACTTGTGCGATGGCCCCATAACAAAGTCTAGGACACAGTCAAAAATAAGAACAAATCAATTTCCTGTTTTTACTTATACCCGCTTCCTATTTCAACGTCACTTTTCCCTGCCTTCTAATCCTTGACCCTCCAGTCTCCTTCCCACTCCAACTCTGCCTAATTAACACCCACTCACTCTTTAAGGATTAGCTCAAGGCACCGCCCCATCTGAAACATCCCTCATGACACTTCATCTCCTTCCCATGAATGCTGAGTTCGGTGGCTTTCCTCCTCACACTCTTATCATGCTCCATGCATATTCTCTGATCATTGCACCATACTATCTGTCTCCCCTATATGATTTTAAGCTCCTTGTGGGTAGGGTCGACATCTTCTTCATCTCCAATATCCTCAGCATATAGCACAGTGCTTGTGAGGAGGCATGTGGCTCTCAGTGATCACTGAATGAATGAATGAATGAATGAATGAATGAATCTAGAGTAGGGAAAAGGAAAAAAAAATTTCTCAGACTGAGGTTGAGAAATATTGGAGCATGTTGAAGGTTGTGGTTATAGGAGACTAAGTGAAAGTTTAAAGGTGTCTATTACCTAAGTTGTATCTGTGAAATAAGAGTCAGTTCCCAAGAGGGGTACCTAGGTGGCTCAGTCGGTGAAGCATCTGCCTTCAGCTCAGGTCATGATCCCAAGGTCCTGGGATCAGCCCCGTGTTGGGCTCCCTGCTGAGTGGGGATCCTGCTTCTCTCTCTCCCTCTGCCCCTCCCCCTGCTTGTGCTCTCTCTCTCTCTCTCTCTCTCTCTCTCTCTCAAATAAATAAATAAATAAATAAATAAATAAATAAAATCTTAGGGAAAAAAGTCATTTCCCAAGAAAAGGTGAAAAAGATGGGTGGCAGAAAATGACGAAGGTTTGGAAAGGCTGCTGTGGGGAGTGGAAATGGGAGGTGACCAGATCCCCTTTAAGACTGGCAAGAAGCCCTATGGGTCAGCTAACATCACAAGCGTAACATTATAGTGAGTGACACCAATGACTGTGATTCCCTCTAGAAGCTCAGTAAGCTAAGTGTGAGAGAGGAGGGGCTAAGAAAGGAGGGGAATCATCCGAGCTTCAAGGCCGGCAAGACAGATGCAGCAGAGGACAAGGAGACTCCGACACAAAGTGACACACTATGGGGTGTACACTGGATTAGGAAGGGAACTGGAGCCACAGGGGACAACAGACAGGGAAACGAGAGTGAGGGAACAGGGACCATAAGTGTCCGCCAGGCTGAAGAAGAGAAGTTGTGGGGTGGAGGGGTGGGACACCTGGTCAGGGGAGGCTGTTTTGAGAGATTAGCATGTCAAGTTTGCGAATCCAGCATGAGACATCTGGGTAACAGTAGAGCCCAGAGCACAGCTACGGAAGTTAGCTGCTAAAGGAAACTGGTGGTTAAGGTTGTGGGAGTCAGAAAATTTTAAGAACACTGAAGCTACGTTGTTGGGCCAATTATACCAGGATTCTGAAATCGTCCACACAATTCAGAATCCTGGTATAATCCTGATGCTCATTTGGGCATGAGCAAGGTGAGAAGAGTATGGAGGGGGTTCCAGAGAGTTCAATGAAAAAAAAAAAAAGGTGTTGCTTGGTATTGAATAGATGGGCTGATGTGGATGGAGGCAGGAATCTCAGGGGAACAGAAAGGTAATGGGCCAGAGGTGGTAACAAGGGGCCTGTAGAACACTGTCCAGCCTCCCCCCTAACTCTGAAGGAGTTTTCTTACTGCTGGAGCAAACTCTCCAACCTCTAGAGATTAGACAGCCTTTATCTTTGCTCTTCATTCCAGCATCTTGATTCTGCTTTCTGAGACATCTCCTGATTCGAGACCCCAGTCTGGTGCTTTTATTTTTGCTTTTTCATGGGCATCATCCCATGTCCCAGACTGTTATGATCATCAAAACTAATCTGTCCTGTTCTTCATTCCTTCATGTCACTAATATGACCAATTCTACTGGAAGTAAGCCGAGTTTCACCCTTGATGACAATGGACCAACATGCGGCTCTGCCCAAGAAATATACCTGCATCTTAGAAGATCCTCCCAGAAATGTGTTTACCCAACCCACCCTACAAAGTCAGCAAGTAGGGCAAGCTTCTGGGTACACATCAAAATGCAACAGCTATGTGTTTTGAGTTCTGCTTCTTTTAGCACATGAGCACATAGACCAAAAGCAATACTGTAAATTATTTTAATGTGGAGAGTAAAAGAAAGATAAACTACCAGAAAGGTATTTTAAATTATTGGAAAGAAGGGGTAACAGAACAGTGTCCTAAATTCACAGTCATTCATTCAGGACACCCTATGTTCCCAGAATTTCAGGTTAAGCAACATGTGGTTTATATAGCAGAAAAAAGCTCTGTCCTTGCCTTTCTCATTATGCTGTCAATACCCAATCACCACGAAAGCTGTCTGACATCTACCAACAAACCCAATCAATAGCAGATGGTAATTGAGAACCCCTAAAATATCGCAGTAGGCATGTGTGGACAGAGGGTATGAAGTACAGAACATGGGCCCTGCCCTTAAGAAACTTGAAATTCAAGGGAAAGCGAAGCCAAGTTGACATGAGTAATTAACTAACAACAAAAGTCAGAACCTGTGTTAAAATCATACTACTTCTAGTCAGCATCAAGAAACAAACACTTAATTGCCTTGGACTTGTTAGCATTGCCAATGTGTTAGAAAGTTCTCTTGAGTTCTAGAATGTTGTACAAGGTTGCCCTTTTCTGAGCACAGGCATTTCTCAAACCTGTGCATCGTGATACCAGCCAGTCCAATCAGCAGGCTCCCTACCCTCTGCTTCCTGCAGAATGAGCTGGCACTTTTGTCTGTGGCACCACCTGGCTTAGCAAAGTAGGTCACATTAGGGCTCTTGGCTCAGAGACAATGAAAGTCAGTGGAACATGCTGTAACTGAAAGAGACCATGATGATCTCTTCCAAAGAGACTTTTAAGAGTAGAAAGGCCAACAAGAAGATTATAGCTATAGTTGTTCTTTTTATTTTTAACCCATCCTTCTCTTCCTTCATCACACAGCCTATACTCCAGTAAAATAAATAAATTCAACACATTTCTATTATCTTGGCACACAGTGCTGTAAGAAATAGTGTCTTACATTATGTGGCACATTTTCATTTACAAAATCTTTCTGCATGTATGAACTCTTTTGATCCTCAATGCAAATTCTGTAGAAGTATTACTGACCCAGTTTATATAAGTTCATTTGGGGTTCAGGACCCATTCACTCTACCCCTAGAGGTGAGTTAGCAGTTACCCATCCGCAGGGACAGGAGCTCCCCTCCTTAGAGAGCAGCCGAGTCTGGTTCTAAATGTCACCAATCTTTCTTTCTCTAGACCCAACCTCTGCTACCAACCAATTCTTCCTGCTCATTCTCTCCATGGAATTCAATTCAACTCAATAGGCAATTAATGAATGCCAACCATAAGCCACACACTATACTAGGAATGGCAATAACCAAACTGACACCCTCAAGGAGTGGCTAAATTCACGAGGGAGAGATGGAGCAAAATATTATAATATGGTAATGATTACAAGAGAGGAAGGCACCATGGTAGCACAATAGTTCCAAGAAGGGAGTAATTAATTCTTCCTGGTAGGCTTAAGTAAGTGGGGGTTGAGACAAAAGTTGAAAGATGAGTAAATAGGGTAGAGAGGGCATTCCAGGCAGATGCAAACTTACCCGTGCACAGGTTAAGGAGTGGGGAACTGCAAGAAGTTCAATTTAACCCACCTCCTATCCCTATTGACACCCCATGTAATTAGAGAGAAACACAAAACAGTTACTTGAGGGCTATTGACCTCGTGAGGTCATAGGCTGTTCACTCACAGACGACTACGTCAACAGGTTCTTTCTCTGCAAACCTCCACCTGTTCTCAACCCCTTCCTCACTACTATCTTAGAACTTTGCCTACTACTGCACTGAGAAAATCATATCAATGAGAGAACTTGCAAAACCACCTGCGACCACATCTACTAGTTCACCTACATCTATTCCCATGTGCTCTGCTTTCACCAACGATAGTATGAATGACCTGCTCATCCCTCTCTGAGCCAACTCTTCTTTTGGACACTAGACTGAAGGCACTCTCGCCTTGTAAAGGACATTGCTGTAAGCAATTCTCCCTCACTCTCCCGCATCATCATTTCCATCAGCAAAATACAAAAAGGCTGTTACTTCTCAAATTTTACAGAGGGAAAAAAAAAGCCCTCTCTTGACCATGCTTCCTTCCCTTCCCACCACTGCCTCATTTTTGTCTATGACTGTGTTATAAAACTCCTTGAAAGAATCGCCATCTGCAGTCCCTCGCCTCCAACTCTCTACTGAACCCACTCCAATTAGGCTTTTCCCCAGTGCTACCAAGATGTCTCTTGTCAAGTGTCAATGATCTCCACACTGCAAAATCCAATGATAATTATTTTTTACCTCATCCTATTTGACCTGACCTGCCATCGGCACTTGACCCATCGCATCCCTCCCTCCTCAAAACACATTTGTCACTAGGCTTCCAGGACTTGACACCCTTCTGATGTTCTCTCCTCCTCCTTCAGTGGCCACTCCCTCCAATTTCCTTTGTTAGTTTCTTCCTATCTTCCAGAACTTTAAGATCTGGAGACCCCAGTGCTCAGTCTTTGTGTGACCTCTCTTCCTCATCTACTCTTACTCCCTAGGTGATCTCAGGCGATGTCACAGCTTCAAATACCAAGTAAACCACCCATGCATCCTGCCTCAACCTCTCTTCTAACTCCAGATGCCTACGTTTAACTGTATGCTCAAAATGCAGCTTGAATGTCTGACAGGCATCTCAAAATCACTATGTTAAAAAAGTGACTCCTGGGGTATCTGGGTAACACAGCTGGTTAAGGGTCAGACTCTTAGTTCCACCTCAGGTCATGATCTCATGGGTCGTGAGATCAAGCCCCATATCAGGCTCCCAGGGAGCCTGCTTGAAGAGTCTCTCTGTCCGTCCCCTCTCTCTAAAATCAACAAATAAATCTTTAAAAAACAAAAAACTATCTTTTTCCTGTGACCCAGCCCAAACCTTGGTGTCATCCTTGATACCTCGTTTTTCTTATACCTTACATTCAATCCACTGGCAATCCTATCACATCCACCTTTAAAATATATACGGGATCATAATCCTTCTCAATATTTCTACCACTGCCATGCTGATCCATGCTACAGTTTTTTCTGGATTATTACAATAACTTCCTTATTTGTCTCATTGCTTATATGCTTGCCCCCACCCCATTTTACTTCTCAGACAGTAGCCAGTGATTCTTTTCAAATGTAGATTAGATCAGACCACTCAACTGACGTTCCATCTCATCTAGAAAAGCCAAAGTCCTTAGAATGACCTTCACATGTCACATGATATGCACACCCACACAAACATACCTCTCCGACTAAATAAATGAGTAAATGAGTGAATGGATGGTAGGGAAGAGGAAAACGAGATGAGAGTCGTCCTAAAAGAGTTAGATGATAACCTTTTAACCAAGCCAGGAAGTCGCTTCAGATTTATTTGAATATAATGGGTAGTTATCAAAGGTTAAGAATTCTCGTACAATAACTATCTCCTATAAACTCCTGTCTCTAGAATACAATTCATGTGTTACCTTCTATACAAATCCTGACTTTCTACCAATCTTTTGTCCCCCCAGAAAACCAGCCACAGAAAACTTTTTGCTACTCCTTTAATGTATCACACTTCCAAACTTTCATGCCTCTGCCCTGTTCCTTCTGCCTGGAATGCCCTTCTTTTTTTTTTTTTTTTTAATTTTATTTTTATTATTTGCCCAAGGGGTACAGGTCTGTGAATCATCAGGCTTACATCTTTCACAGCATTCACCAAAGCACAAACCCTCCCCAATGTCCATAACCCATCCACCCTATCCCTACCCTCCCACCCCCCAGTAACCCTCAGTTTGTTTTATGAGATTAGAAGTCTCTTATGGTAATGCCCTTCTTGACTTTGTCTGAGACATGACTACTCTAGAAGACCATCAGGTGCCATCATTTTTATAAAGCACTCCCTGGCTACCCCCAAGAGAGCCACGTGTGTTTTCTTCTTTGGGATTCCAGAGTACATGTATTCACCTCTATTACAGGTGTTATCAACTCCCTATAGTTAATTTGTCTACATATTGGCAAATCCCTGGAGGACAAGGTCCAGGATCAGTTCTTGATAAGGCCTCTGTCCTTTGCATACAGTGTCTATAACCTAGTTGTAGATCAATACACACTTGATGAATGAAAATGAACCAGCAAACTAGAATGAAGATTAGTAGAGGAGAAACCAGGAGAGTGAAACGTCATCAAAAACAAAAGAAGAGGGATTTTCAAGAAGTAAGGAGTGGTCAGTTCTTCAGAATTTTAAATAAGCTGACAGATGTCATTATATTTAAAAAGTAGGAGAGATTTGGAAATAAAATAAACAAGGTTCAGTAGCATATAACAGAAACTATCTTATAACCAAGCAGTGATTTAATATGAGCAATTGGGGGCTCAAAATATCATTGGAAGGACTGGATAAATGGGGTGTAGACTGCACTCCCAGAATCCAAGAATGACACTGAAGAACTGTCCTGCCAGATAAAACCTAGAAACAAGGAGGCCACCACTGGAACCATTGGCTCCAGAGCCATTACACCTGCTAAGTCTGCACCAGCCAAAACAGGTGTCCTACACCCTGCCTCCTGATACCAGTGACCGGCCCTTACATCTCTGCTAATGCCACCACAGGAAAACACATCTCCATGACTAAGTGCATTAGTTTTCAATTGCCATGTAACAGATTACCACAAATTCTTAAGACAACACCCATTTATTATCCCAATTCTGTAGGCCCAAAGTCCAGGCAGACTCAACTGAGTAATTCTCTGCTTCGGGTTTCACCAGATAGGAGTCAAGGTGTCAGTAGTTTGGGTTCTTATCTGGAGGCTCTAGAGTGGGGAATCTACTTTTAAGCTCATTTGCGTTTGGCAGAATCCAGATCCTTGCAGTTGTAGGACTGAGGTCTTTGTTTCCTGACTGTGGGCTGGGGTCACTTTCAACTTCTGGAGGCCATTCACAGTTCCTTACACAGGCCTTCTTACCGGCCCTCCCACAGCATCACAGCTGGGACTAGATGCCTCTTGTGGAGTCTTTCTCACACTAACCCCTCTGATTTCTGTTACTGCCTCTAGCCAGAGAAAACTCTCTGCTTTTACATGGGTTTGTGTGATGGGATTAGGCCCACCCAGATAATCTCTCTATATAACACAACAGGATCACAGAAATGGTACCTTTTCTTTTTCACAGATTCCCAGGATTAGGGTATGGAACCTTAGATGATGTTTTTTAGAATTCTGCCTACCACACTGTGTTTGCCAAAAAAGGCAGTAGAACCAATTTCATCTTCTGAATTAGTCTAGATTCTCCAGAGAAACAGAACCAGTAAGATACATATATATATATAGAAAGAGATGAATTATAAGGAATTGGGTCACATGATTGTAGAGGCTGATAACTCCCAAGATCTGCAGAGTGAGCTGGCAAGCTGGAGACCCAGGAGAGCTGATGGTATAGTATAGTTCTGATCCAAAGGCTAGCAGATTCAAATCCCAGGAAGAGCCAATGTTGCCATCTGAGTCTGAGGAAGAAGCCGCTGTCCCAGTTAAAGGCATCCAGGCAAGAGGAATTCCCTATCATCAATGGGATGGTCAACCTTTTTTATTCTATTCAGGCCTTCAATTCATTGGATGAGGCCCACTTACATTACAGAAAGTAATCTACTTTACTCAGTCTATGATTCAGATATTAATCTCATTCAAAACACCATCACAGAACACTCAAAATACTGTTTAGCCAAATATCTGGACCCCTGTGGCCCAGTCAAATTGACAAATAAAATTAACCATCATACCTTCCAAATTCCATGCAAGTACATCTAACTAGATGAATCTAAGTCTTAGAACTTAGAACTAGAACCCCAGCTGCAGAGGTGTCAAGCAGCTTGGGGAGATCCATTAGAACAGCATCTTTCAAAAATTTTGAGCCCAACCTACTATAAAGTACAAGGAGACCAAGCATAAGAGACTCCTAATCTCACAAAACAAACTGAGGGTTATGGGGGGTGGGAGGGTAGGGATGGGGTGGATGGGTTATGGACATAGAGGAGGGTGTGTGCTTTGGTGAATGCTGTGAAAGATGTAAGCCTTATGATTCACAGACCTGTACCCCTGTGGCAAAGAATAAAAAATAAAGAAAAAAAAACACATACTTCATCACAACCCAGTATAAGCACCCATACACACACACATACACATAACACATATAAATAAACAAGATTTCATGAAACATTAGCTAGCCTTATTAAGTGTAATAGACTTTTATATTTTCTTTATGGTTCTATTTCATTTTAAACCATGCTGATCTTGATCCACTCACCTGTTTCATGACCTTCCAAAAAACAAGGCATCATTAGGAAGCTGGACTGGTTTTGAGGGTCAACCTTTGAGAAGTAATACTCCTTCAGTTATATGTCTCAGGGCATCTGATATGTAATACCATATTTGTTTAGTTGAATTAGTACAGACAATAGGCTTTCAGTTTAATCTTAAAACAGACTAAGAAAATTCTAATTCCTTTTGCAAGGGTAGGTCCATAAGCATCCAGTAAAATCGAACAGTGGATATCAAGGGATGCCCTTTTGCCATCTCCCACCCCATTCTGGAAAGGTAAATTTGCAAGTCCACTGAAATATGTGGGATCTATTTTTCAAGAGGAAAATGACCAACAAGGAGGCATTCATGTGCAAAGCACAGACAAGATGAATTATTATAAACAGGTGTTGAAACATGTAGAAATTGTCCACTTCTGTGCCACTTATAACAAGTGCTTGGGTGCCTGGGTGGCTCAATTGGTTAAGTACCAGCCTTCAGCTCAGGTCACAGTCCTAGGGTCCTGGGATCAAGTTCCGCATTGGGCTCCCTCCCTGCTTGGCGGAGAGTCTGTTTCTCCCTCTGTGCCTCCCCCAGCTTGTGCTCCCTCTCTCATGCTCTCTTTCACCCTCTTTCTCTCTCAAATAAATAAATAAAATTCTAAAAAAACAAAAAACAAAAACCAAGTGCTTGACTACCTTCAATTATCGTGTCAATGCATGAGGAACAACTTAGAGAATATTGTTACTCAACAATGGCAGCTCTTGGTTTCAAGTTTCTGTTACACCCCCAAGCCCCAAAGGGTGAACTGTCTCTGCAATAGGAAAAACCGTAAAGGAGAATTCATCAACTTCCCACCACTCATTCTCCCTTACTAAGCTGTTTTCCAGGGAAATGATTTCCTTGTTTAGATGGCTGGTTTTTTTTTTTCCCTTGGATAAGCCGTAAGCATATTTCTGAGGGCAGCATTTCCACTTAACTGGACTCATGCCCTAGGCAGCTTGTAAGGACCAGCCCAGGGAGTCAACTTGAATTGATCCTTTTCATCTCTCGTTGCCACATCACTGGCAGAGTTTCACACAGTCAGATATAATTCCCTCTGAGAAAAAAATGAGGAATTTGGCCTTCCTAAACAAAGATCATATTATGGAGTCTTCTTCATTCAGCTTCACAAGGTTGTGAATGAGACAGGGGCATTGTATGATCCAGGCAGTGAGTCTGAAGGACTAGCCTCTGGTAGCTGTCACGAAACTTCACCACTGCCAGAAGACTAGCAAACCTTGAAACTGCCAAAATTGTGATGGTTTGGGGACTCTCGCCATAAGGATTGTCAAAAATCCGGATATATGTTCTATACAGAAGCAATAAAAATCACTCCGTTAATATAGATTTAATGAGCACCTACTATGGGATATTTAGAGCTTTACTCTAAACACAGAAGTCATCAAGACAGACCAAGTTCCTTCTTCCATAGTAGAGGGAGGCAGAAGACTGCTAATTGGCTAACAAGTAATTAAGAAATGGGCAGAGTAACTGCGGTACTGGGACTCAGCATCTGGGACCCTCCCCCACCCCATGCTCTGTCTCTTGCATTCTTTCCCTCTCTCTCAAAGGAATAAAACCTTAAAAGAAAAAAAAAAGAAGTTTGATGTAGGTCTTATTTATTACTTGCATGTCTCTATTTAATATGCTCAATCTGGGGCGCCTGGGTGGCTCAGTGGGTTAAAGCCGCTGCTGATCCCAGGGTCCTGGGATCGAGGCCCACATCGGGCTCTCTGCTTGGCAGGGAGCCTGCTTCCTCCTCTCTCCTCTCTCTCTGCCTGCCTCTCTGCCTACTTGTAATCTCTCTCTCTGTGTCAAATGAATAAATAAAATCTTTAAAAAAAAGATATGCTCAATCTGTCCTCTAATTTCTTGAATACATGGAATATGGTTATAATAACTATTTTAATGTTCTTATCTACTAATTCTATTTGTGTAATTTCTGGATAAGTTTCAATTGATTGATTTCCCCCTTCATTATGAGTTTTATTTTCCTGCTTCTTTGCATGCCCCCCAATTTTTTATTGGTTGCCAAACACTGTGAATTTTACCTTGTTGAGTGCTGGATATATTTAGATTCTTATAAATATGCTTGGTCTTTATTTTGGAGTATAGTTTAGTTACTTAGAAATAGTTTGATCTTTCTGGTCTTGCTTTTAAGCTATTTTAGACAAGGCAAGAGCACACCTTAATTGGGGGATAATTTTTCCCCGGTACTGATACGAGACAAATATTTTCCCAATGGCACATAAATTATGAGGTCTTCCACACTGGCCCTGATTAGAGGTATTCCCTCTAGATCCTTATGAGTGTTTCTTCCCCTGACCTTAGATAGTTTCCTCATATACAAGAGGTGATCAATACTCAGTTGAATACTCAACGCACTCTGTTGATCTCTCGAGTTCTCTCTGTGAGCAACTTTCTCCTCTCTGATACTCTGCACAGATCCAGGAGACTTCTAGATTTCACAGATCAGAGTGTCCGCATGGAGGAAGTTGTTCCCTGTTTACAATTAAGCAAAACTGCTGAGCTTTGGCAGTTTTCTCCTCCCTGTACCACAGCCTAAAAACTCTTCCCAGTCAATCAGCTAGGACACTGTTGGCATCACTTCTCTTATTTCCCAGTTTCAGGGACTGCTGTCCTTCATTGCTTGATGTCTGATGTCTTGAGAACAGTTTTTTCCATATATTTTGTCTACTCTTTTAGTTGTTTCTAGAAGGTGTATAAATCCAGTCCCTTTTATTATATTTGGCCGAAAGTAGAAGTGTTGACTCCAAATTACATTTTAATATTGAGTCTTACTTCTCTGGTTTTGTTTTTTAATTTTTTTCTTCTTAGATGGTAGATTTAATGTGGACATATGGAGAATGACAATTGCTAGACATGGGGAGAAACTACAGGAGATGAGCTAGAAAATGGGAAGTATAGTTAAAAAAAAAGAAAAAAGGTAAAGAATGAGAATTAGCAGTCAAATCTTAAAGAGAGGAATTGATGGAGATCATCAAAGCCACTTGGAATCCCAGCTTGCACCTTCAACACACCTAGTAAGTGGCTGCAGGAGGGTTCAAGCTACTCTCTTTAACATGGAAACTTTCATCTGCCACTGAGCTTTACTAACTTTTACTGGTCTTCATAACACAGCAATAAAGACAAAGCTTAGGAATTTGTCATTTCTGTTTCCCAGACAGGGAAAACACCAAAACTATTGAGTAAGAGACAAACTCAAAGTCACCCAGAGTACAATGCCTGGGTGAAAACCTGAAATCTTAAACATATCTTTTTACTACTTTGTTCAAATGATTACTCAGCATTGTTTGCCTTGGGAGAGAGTGAGCTGTGGCATAGAGGACACACTGGACATGGAGTAGGAGTCTAGCTAGGGTTGTGGTCCCACACGGTCCCTAACAAGCTAAGGGACCTTGAGGAAGTCACTTTATTTTTATAGGTCTCAATTTCCTCAACTGGAAACTGGAATAAGGACTCCCACATGAAGAGTCAATGTGAGATAAGTGAGATAATGCATATCAAGTTTTATAGAGCCTGACAATGTTACATGTAAGATTCTGTAACTATCTCTCCTAGAGGGATTTGCTTTTTTTTTTTTTTTTTAACTGGGAGGAAAGATATGAATCTGCAACTGTGGGCTATCAAATAAGATCTAGATAGAGGACTGGCTTACTGGTCCACTTCCTTCTACTCATCTGGCCATCCTGGCCCGAAGCTCCCTCCAAATCAAAAAATCAATGTTGAAAGACCTGAGGTTGACCCCCTACGTGTCCGAACCCAGACAATTATTTAGCCTCTCTTCACTGTAAAATGAGGATAACGATAGCTGTCATTCATGGAGCACTTGTTCTGTGTTGTTGGGTTGTATTAAGCACTTTGCACATATTGTCATTTACTCCTCACAACCCTTTGTTGTCGTCCGTTTCATAGACAACTGAGGTTCAGAGATGTTTAAGTAACTTGTTCACGATCACACACAATACGAGTGGTGTGGCTGGGATGGGCTCCAACTCCGCTTCTACGCCAACACACAAACTCCAACTTGCCGTGTTACACCGCCTTCCTAAGACTGGCTGAGCTAAGGGCTACCAGTGTTAAGGTAGCGTGTGGCACACTGATGTCCTAGCTACGCTCTTCTTACCTTACCTTCCCCAGAACATTTTCATGGTAACTGAAACACCACTCCCTATACAACACAACCTCTTTCAAATTGCTCTCAAAGCAAAGGTTGCTCACTCTCACATAGCCTACCCATCTCCATTCCTTAGAAGGTGAGGTGGGCCTTCAAAGAGGGTTTTGCAGCCCCATCTAGACTATGGCTCCATCATTTTGAATCACTCCTGTGAGCCTGAAGCACCCTCTGCCTGCTCCCTCTGCCTGTCCTCATCCCTGTCATCTCCTACCCAAGCCACACACCTGTACTCTTTAAAATCATTAACACCGAACTCACAGGAATTCTCTGTCCAGATTTCTGTCATCATCTGGATAATTTCAACATCTTCACTGATGATGCATCTACCACTCTTGTTTCATGGTTCCTAGACTTCCTTCCACTTCAGCCCACTGCCTATTCCTCCCACTGGCTGCAACTATACACTGGTCAGAATATAAAGAGCAACAACTACTTTAGAAACTTAAAGAAGAACAATAGCAAGTGAACAGGGGAAGGGAAGCAAAACCTGAAGAATGACCTTGTAATGATTGTTACTATGTGTCTACTTGAGTGGGCTGTGGGGTGCCCAGACTAAGCATTATTTCTGGGTGTGTCTGTGGAGTATTTCTGCAGAAGATTAGCATTTGACTCAGAGGACTCGGTAAAGCAGACTGCCCTCCCCAATGTGTGTGGGCAGGATCCTATCCACTGAGATCCCGAATAGAGCACAGGACAGAAAAAGGAGGAATTCTGCTCCCTTTTCTTTCCTCATTGCAAAAGCTGGGACATCACTCTTCTCCTGCCTTCTTGGATTTACACCATTTACATCTGTTCTCAGGCCTCTGGAATCCCCTTTGGATTCAGACTGAATTACACCACTGGCTTTTCAGGATCTCCAGTGAATAGACAGCAGATTATGGGCCTTCCAAGCCTCCATAATTGTGTGAGTCAATTCCTCATATTGAGTCATATATATATAATCCCTACTGGCCTTATTTCTCTGGACTCCTCTAACAAAACAGACCCTTATATCAAAAGTTTGTGTTTTCCCTCTTTTGTCTCCTGTGATTGACCTGAGGGCGACTCTAATGTGAAACTCTTGAAGCAGGTACGGGTGACAACATCGAGAGAAAACCTGACATCCTGGCTACAGATTCCTACTGTCAGAGAATGTGCAAGAAATCTGTGTTGTTATGGTTTTTCTCATTCTCTTTTTTCCTCTTTGTCTTTTCTCAAGAATAGTCTCAGTTGAAGAGCTACATCCTAGTAAAATAGGTACCAAAACCCCAAGAGAAAACCCATTTTTTTTTTGACCAGAGTACCAAGAAAAGCAGCCTTGCAGCACAGAATATGAGGGAGAATCCTCACTGTTTTTCTTTTTTGGCTATTTTCTTGCCACCTTCCCCAAGGGAAACTGAGTCTAGCAGAAATGTGCAAAAGAAGGCGGAATAAAACACCCAAAGAAATCCTAGCCTTCTAGGTGAAGGACCAAGAATAGGATCTTTTTGGAGTTGTTTGCTTTTTGTTTTTTAATTTTTTATTTGAATGTAGTTAACACACAATGTTACAATGTTACACTAGTCTCAGGTGTACAATATAGTGATAAAACTAGCTTCCATATTATGCTATGCCCACACAAATGTAGCTACCATCTGTCACCATTCAACACTATTACAATATCGTTGACAATATTCCTCATGCTGTGTCTTTTATTCCCATGACTTCTTTATTCCATACCTGGAAGCCTGTATCTCCCACTGCCCTTCACCTGTTTTGCCCATTCCTCCATTCTCCCTCCCCTCTGGCAACCATCACAGGTTGTTTTCTATTTACAGGTTTGATTCTGCTTTTTGTTTATTCATTTTTTAAAATTCCACATATGAGTGAAATCATATGGTATTTGTCTGTCTCAGTCTGACTTATTTCACAGAGGATAATACCCTCTAGGTCCATCCATGTTGTCACAAATGTCATGACCTGATTCTTTTTCTGATTGTATAATATTCCATTGTAAAATATACCACATCTTCTTTATCCATTCACCTATCTATGGACACTTAGGTTGCTTCCATATCTTCACTATGGTAAAGAATGCTGCAATACAAATAGGGGTGCATATCTTTTTGAATTAGTATTTTTGTTTTCTTTGTGTATATACTCATTAGTGAAATTATTGGATCATATGGTATCTCAATTTTTAAATTTTTGAGGAACTTCCACACTGTTTTCCACAATGGCTGCACCAATTTACATTCCCATCAACAGCATACAGGAGTTCCTTTTTCTCCACATCTTTGCAAACACTTGTTATTTGTTATATATTTGGTTTTAGCCATTCTGACAGATGCAAGGTGATATCTCATTGTGGTTTTGATTTGCATTTCCCTGATGAGTACTAATGCTGAGCATCTTTTCATGTGTCTATTTGCCATCTGTATGTCTTCTTTGGAAAAATTGTTAATTCAGGTCCTCTGCTCATTTTTTAATTGGATTTTTTTTTTGGTGTTGTTATATAAGTTCTTTATATATTTTGGATATTAACCCCTTATTGGAGATATCATTTGCAAATATTTTCTCCCATTTATTAAGTTGCCTTTTTGTTTTGTTAATGATGTCCTTTGCTGTGCAAAAGCTTTTTATTTTGCTATAATCTTAATAGTTTATTTTTGCTTTTGTTTCCCTCACCTTAGGAGACATGTCTAGAAAAATGTTTCTGTGGTTGCTGTTAGAGAAATTACTGCCTGTGTACTCTTCTAGAATTTCTATGGTTTCAGGTCTAACATTTAAATCTTTAATCCACTTTGAGTTTATTTTTATGTGTGGTTATAAAGTAGTTCAGTTTCATTCTTTTACATGTAGCTGTCCAGTTTTCCCAGCATCAATTCAATTTGTTGAAGAGACTGTCTTTGCCCATGGTATATTCTTGCCTCCTTTGTTATAGATTAATTGACCATATAATCATGGGTTTATTTCTGGACTCTCTATTCTGTTCCACTGATCTATGTGTCTATTTTTGTGCCAGTACTATATACTGTTTTGATTACTATAGCTTTGTAGTATATCCTGAAATCTGGGATTTTGATACCTCTTACTATGTTTTTCTCTCTCAATATTGCTTTGGCTATTCTTTGTTCTAATTCTGTGAAAAATACCTTTGGTATTTTGATAGGGATTGCATTGAAACTATAGATTGCTATGGGTAATATGGACATTTTAACAATATTAATTCTTCCAATCCATAGCATGGAATATCTTTCCATTTATTCACGTTATGTTCAATTTTATCAGTGTTTTATAGTTTTCAGAGTACAAGTCTTTCACCTCTTTGGTTAAGTTTATTCCTAGGTATTTTAATCTTTTCAATGCAGTTGTTGATGGTGTTCATTTCTTAATTTCTCTTCCTGCTACTTAATTATTAGTGTATAGAAACACTACCAATTTCTGGGTATTAGTTTTGTATCCTGCAACTTTAATGAATTCATTTATTACTTCTAGTAGTTTTGGGGGGACGTTTTAGGGTTTTCTATGCAGTGTCTTATATGTGAATAGTGACAGTTTAACTTCTTTACCAATATAGATGACTCTAATTTCTTTTTCTTATCTGACCACTTTGGCTAGGACTTACTGGTACAGTGTTGTATAAAAGTGGCAAGAATAGACATCCTTGTCCTTTTCCTGATCTTAGAAGAAAAGCTCTCAGTTTTTCATCATTGAGTAAGATGTTATATGTGGGTTTTTCATATGCGGCCTTTATTATGTTGAGGTATGCTCCCTCCAAACCTACTTTGCTCAGAGTTTTTATGATGAATAGATTTTGAATTTTTTCAGATGCTTTTCCTGCATGTATTGCATAAGCTGATCACATGATTTTTACCCTTTATTTTGTTGTTGTTGATGTGGTGTATCGTGCTGGTTCGTCTGTGAATACTGAATCATCCTTGCTTCCCTGGAATAAGTCCCACTTGATCATGGTGAATGTTCCTTTTAATGCATTGCTGAATAGGATTTGCTAATATTCTACTGCAGATTTTAAAGTCTATTTTATCTGATATAAGTATTGCTATCCTGGCTCTGGGTTTTCTTTTGTTTTGTTTTTGTTTTGTTTTTTGCTTTCATTTGCATGGTAAATGTTTTTCCATCTCTTCACTTTTAGTCTGTATATGTCTTTAGGTCTGAAGTGAGTCTCTTGTAGACAGCTTATAGATGAGTCTTGTTTTTTATCCATCCTGCTACCCTATGTCTTTTGATTAGAGCACTTAAGCTCTTTATATTTAAAGTAATTATTGATAGGTATGTACTTATTGCCATTTTAGTCTTTGTTTTCTGGTTGTTTTCGTAGGTCTCTGTCTCTTCTCTTGTGCTTTTTTTTTTTTTTTTTTTAAAGATTTTATTTATTTTATTTCACAGAGGGAGAGAGATCACAAGGAGGCAGAGAGGCAGGCAGAGAGAGAGAGGGGGAAGCAGGCTCCCCGCCCAAGCAGGGAGCCCGATGCAGGCCTCGATCCCAGGACCCTGAGATCATGACCTGAGCCGAAAGCAGAGGCCTCAACCCACTAAGCCACCCAGGCGCCCTTCTCTTGTGCTTTTTTAAAAGTTTTTAACATTTTACTGTAATACAGTTTTCAAATAATTTAAAAAGGTGGTAGAATAGAAAACTTTCTTGCTCTCTTTCTTTGTGACAGATGAGTTTCTGTTGTGCTATGTTTGGCTTTCTTTCTCTTTGTTTTTTGTGTATCTATTACAGGTTTTGAGTTTGTTGTTACCACAAGGGTTCATATATAACATCCCAAGTATATATCAACCTATATTAATTTGATGATCATTTAAGTTCAAACACATTTTAAAAATTAAAAAAAATTTTTTACTTACTCTTCCATGTTCTATGTATATGCTGTCATATTTTATATCTTTTCACTCAGAATTCTCTTATGTCTAATTATGGTTATTTCTTTTCCACTTAAAGAAGACTCTAACATTTCTTGTATTGGCTGATTTAGTGGTGATAAACTCTTTTATCTTTTGTTTGTCTGGGAAACTCTTTATCTCTTCTTGAAATCTGAATAATCCTGCCAGGTAAAGTATTCTTGGTGGTAGGTTTGCCCTTTCAGCACTTTGAACACATCACGCCACTCCTTCCCAGCTTGTGAAGTTTTTGCTGAAAAATTAGCTGATAGCCTTACAGGGCTTTTTTATTATTATTACTTTTGTAGGCAACTTCTCTCCTCTTCTCTTTACTGCTTTTAAAACTCTATAATTAAACTTTGACATTTTAATCATTATGTGTCATGGTGTGGACCTCCTTGGGTTCATCTTGTTTGGAACTCTGTGCTTCTCCTGGATGTTTATTTTCTTCCCTAGTTTAGTAAAATTTTCAGTTATTATTTCTTAAAATAAGTTCTCTACTCCTTTCTTCTTCTCCTTGGAATCCTTATAACACGAATGTTTGTTCTCTTGATGTTCCCAAGAGATCCCTTAACCTATCCTCATTTTTTAAAAATTATTTTCTTTTTGCTGTTTATCATGGGTACTTTCCAATAATTTGTCCTCCAGATCACTGATAAGCTCTATATCCGCTAGCCTGCACCCACTGTTGATTCTCTCTGGCGTGTTTTTTATATCAGTTATTGTATTCTTCAACTCTGATTCATTCGTTTTTAATCTTTTCTATCTCTTTATTAAAGATCTCACTGAGTTCTTCCCCTTTTCTCTGCAGCCTAGTGAGCATCTTCACCATCACTACTTTAAATTCTTTATTGAATTGAGGTATATTGCTTATCTCTGTTTTATTTAGTTAGTTTCTGAGGTTTTATGCCTTGTCCTTTGCTTTGGAGCTACTTCTTTATCTTCTCATTTTGCTTGGCTTTCTCTGTTCATTTCTATAGATTAAGCAGAGCGGCTACTTTTAAACTTAAAGGAATGATCTTGTGTATGGTTGTCTCCTGTGTAGACTGTGTGTGATGACTGGTGACTTTTGCTGCCTGGCTGAAGCAGTAGCTGGCGTGGGCTGGGGATCCTGGGGCTTTGTACTCAGCAGGTGCCCTGTCAGGATACCAAAACTGCAGTGAATGCAGGCTAGGGTGTCCAGGATTCTGTGTGCTGAGGGCGCATTGGCAGGACAGCTGAAGCTGAAATGGATGCAGGTTGAGGTGTGCTGGGGTGCTCTGTGCAGGGGCTGCCCTGGCAGAGTGGCTGGAGCTAAAGCAGTGGGGCAGGGGGACAGGAAGTCCTTGAGGTCTCTACAAAGAGGGTGCTTGAACCAGATAGCTGAAACACGTGGATGCAAACCGAAGGGACCTGGGGCTCCACATGCAGAGGACACCTCAACAGACAGTTGAAATGGAAGTGGACATAAACTGGGGTGTACCAGGACTCTCCACACAGAGGGTGCCCTGAAGGGGTGATGGGAGCTGAGGGGGGTACAGTCCAGGACTGGCTCTTTTACATGCTGTGGCTCTTTTAAACTGCAGCTTTTTAAAGAAAAAAGGGAAAAAAACAGCTCCCCCCCCCATATCCCAGTGCAACTGAGGCAGGTGTGTGTTTGGGAACCTGGGGCTTGCGGAGGCAGTAGGCCAGCTGTGGCACTGGACCCTCCTCCGGTCTGTGCTTTAAGGTGGATGCAGAATATAAACCTGTCATTATCTAGTCCCTATGACCCAGAGGGTATTCCTAAGGCTCCTCTGCTGTTAGCAGAGTTCTAGTGCTCTCTGCTATAAGCCAGCTGCTGTTTTGTTTATTTTTATTTTTCTAATTAATTAATTAATTAATTAATTTTTGCCAGTTGCTATTTTAAACTGTGGCTTTTTTTCCTGTGCTGAAGAACAGAAGAGTCTGTTCCACTGCCATTCACAGCATGGGGAGAGGGGGACCCTTTGTTACCCTCTCTGCCTCTCTTGCTGTTGTGTGTTGACATTCTCTCTATCTTTTCTTGTGCAGAAGCTGTTCAGTTGGCCCTCAGTTCTTCTTCAGAGGAACTGTTCTATAAATGGGTGTAATCCCAAGGGGGCTGGACAAATTGGACCAAAAACTATAGACTTAAATTCATAATTTATGAACGTTAGGCCTCTGACTCTTGGTTTTGGCTCAGGTCATGGTCTCAGGGTCGTGAGATCAAGCCCCACATCGGGATCTGTGCTCAGCAAGGAGTTTGCTTCCCCCTCTCTCCCTTTCCCTCTGCCCCTCATCCCACTCATGCACTCTCTTCTCTCTCTCTAAAATAAATAATAAATCTTTAAAAAAAATTAACTCCAATGGATCATAGATATAAATGTAAAGTATAAAACTATAAAGCTTTTATAAGAAAAAAGGAGGAAATCTTCAGAAAGTAAAATCAGGCATACAGTTCTTAGACATGACATGAAAAAGCAGGACCCATACATTTTTTAAAAATAGCAGTTTGGTCTTCAAAAAAATTAAAAGCCTCTGCTCTGCAAAAGACACTGCTAAGAGAATGAAAAGCCAAGCTACGAAGTGGGAGAATATATTCATAGATCACATATCCGACCGAAGGTATGCATCCAGAATATATTAAGAATTCTCTAAACGTTAAAATAACAAACAATCCAAAGAGAAAATGGGCAAGAGCTGAACTGACCCTTCACCAAAGAAAAGGTACAGATAGTAAATAAGTATGTGAAAAGCTGCTTAGTAGCATTAGTCATTAGAGAAATACAAACCATAACTTCACACCCACAAGGAAGGATATAATAAAATCCCACAAATAACAAGAACTGTTGACTAAGAGGTGGAGAATTTAGAACCCTCATATACTGCTCGTGGAAATGTAAAATGGGTGCTCTGGAAAACAGTCTGGCTGTTCTTCAAATATTTTAACATAGAGCTACCCTATGGCCCAGCAATTCCACCTCCATTATATAACCCCCCAAAATGAAAACATATATCCACACAAACATTTATACACAAAAATTCATAGCAGCATTATTCATAATAGCCAAAAAGTAGGGGGACAAGCCCCACATTCATTGCTGGTAAATGGATAAAATGTAGTGTATCCATAAAATGGAGCATTATCTGGCAGCAAAAGGAAATATAGTACTGATAATGTGCTACAACATGGAAGCACTTTGAAATCATTATGCTGAATGAAAGAAGCAAGTCACATATTGCATGGCTCTACTGATATGAAATATCCAGAAGAGGAAAATCCATACTGATAGAGAATAAATTAATGGTTGGCTATGGCTAGGAGGAGGGGTAAATGGCCAGTGACTGCTTCATGGGAAAAGGACTACCTTTAGGCGATCAAATATCTTGGAACTAGACAGAGGTGATGGTTGCACAACACTGAATGCACTAAATGCCACTCAATCGTATACTTTAGAATGGTTAATAGTTAATTTTATGTTAAGTGAATTTTATCTCAATAATTTTTTTTAAAAAGCCTAAAATTCAGGGCTAATCATTTTAACCATGCTCTCATGAACACCCCATAGTTCACCTACACCTTTGGTCTTCTGCTCCTCTGGCTCTTACTTACAATTTCTTAACCACAGATTAGTCTACCCACTGACTAAATGCTGGTGGTTCTTTGACCATCAGTTTTTGTGACGCCCTTAACAATGCCAGTTGCACGATTTGTTCCCAACTTTTACTGCCCTTCTAAGCTGTAACCATACTCCTCTTCCCAAATGGCATTCATCTTAAAGTGAACGCAGAGTAAGTAAAAACTGACTATCTGGTACTTAGTAGGAGTTCAAAAAACATGTACTGAATAGAAGAATGACACACTCCACTCTTCCCACACATCACTACCACCAATAGCAATATCTGAATCTTTTGTGCCCTTTCCTCTTGTCCAAAAAAAGAAGAGTTGCTTGACATGCCTTCTTTCCAAGCTAGCCTGCCTGTCACCTTCCATGGCTTCATATGCCCCCAAGAGGAGTCCAGACTCCTCACTGGGCATTTCCAGGCTCAGTTTCCCTTGCCTCCTGTCACAGGAACTTTCTTCTACCTTGACTTGGTACATACAGGGTCAGTCTTCAATATCTACTTCAATGCACATGAAGCTTTCCCCAGTCCCTCCAGCTAATGAAACTTGCCATTGGATTTGACAGTGATTGGGAGGTTACTGGTAATAAGCAAAAACCATCAGGAGCCTTTGGGAAGATGGAGTGCATATGACAAACTAAAACAGAGTGGAGGGTAAATTACATAATAATGATAAGACATTTACGTTTTTACTCTCACTCTCTCACGAGTGGACAGTGGAGCCTTCTGGAGGCTACACAGAAGGCTCCATCTCAACAGACTGAAAGGGGAAGCAGATATGAGAATCCAGCTATCTTCTATTAAACCAATCATTAAAGAGATGAGCAAAAATGTAAAACAATGCTCATCTTCTCATTGATTTCCTTGGGAAAATATTGTTATTTTTATAAAAATATGCTATGTGTGTTAACATGCATTGATTTTATTGCTACTTTTAAATTATTTAAATGTGTTTGAAACTTCTTGGTTTTAATTTCTAATATAATAAACATCAATATGTATGATGCACATAAACAAAAGTTCTTTGGGGCCTCAATAATTTAGTATAAAAGGGGTTCTGAGAAGGAAAAAGTCAAAAACCACTCCATTCCAGGATTGCTAAGCAGAGCTGGGGGCCTGCATGAGTCTGGGTATTGCGTATTTGCAATGGAGCTGGTTACTTGGTTTTCTAACAGTGCCAGTGGGTTTTGGAACAGGAGAAGGAATAAGGAAAATGTACTTTTGAGTTGATCCAGTACTGCGGTTTGGCAGAGTTGCTATGGGCAGACTAGGTCACGCTGTCTTGTTCTTCTAGATAAGGGGGATAAACTTTGTCATCTTAATAAATTACTCTTCACATTTTGCAAGAACTGGGAAGATTCAGAGGTTCCTTAACCCTGAATTTCCTTTTCCTTCATTAATTCCTTTGAATCATTTTAATCTGGTTAATTATGCACTCAGAGCAGTTTTTCCAGCTTCTTATTGTCTAGCTGTTATGTTCTGTGACTTAAACAAAGACCATCTATTCAATTTCATGGTCTGATCTGTCTCTGAGGATACACTCTGAGTGGGTCACTTCAAATAATGGAGTCTGGTAAATTATGTACCCAATTGCTCTGACCAGATTATATTTCCTTACAGCATGAATATTCAATAAAGGATTCCTGATGGAGCTGGGCTGTTGATGAGGATTATGATGACAGCGAAACTGATTCATTGATTCCCCCAACAAATATTTTTTTGAGCATTTAGAATGAGACAACACAGTCCAGACACTGAGGACTGAGCCGCGAACGAAAGGACCTAAGATCCCTGTGCTCCTGGTGCTTAGCAGTCCAGTAGGGAAGACCGCCTAGGAAAGATAATGGAAATAGAAACCATGGTGGCTAATGATGAATGCTACAGGGGAAAAAAGGAAATAAATATTGGAGATGATAGAAGAATTGGGGTTATGTGGGTGAAATGCTAGACTGGGTGACCAGAGATCTTAGAGAAAAGGTGATATTTGAATAAAGACCTCCAGGAAGGGAAGGAACCACGTGGTGACAGGAAAGTGATCCAGGCAGAAGGAGCCGCAAATTCCCAAAGGCAGGAGGAGAATAAACTGATTGTACTGATGGGCAGGAAGGAGGCCAGTGTGGCCAGAGAAGAGGAGGAAGAGGAGGAAGAAAGAGGTGGGGAGAGGGGAGGGGAGAAAAAAGAAGAGGAAGAGGGAGAGAAGGATGTAAATACTGCCAGCAGTAAACAAGACAGCAAAATTTGGTCATGCCCTCTCGTCCCCCTCATGTTACCTGCTGTAATTCTTCTTCTTTTTCAAACCGAGATATAACTGACATTCTTTAGCCTGTTTTCTACACCAATGCAAGGCTCATTCTATTCTTAGCATCTAATGGAAACAAGAAAATGGAAAACCCTAAATGTCCAACAATAGAGTTTAAATAAGTTATAGCATGCTATGTGCCCTTTAAAATTCATACCCCTGCAGAACATTGATGACTTAGCAAGATGCTGATGTCACCAGATGAAAAAAAAAATGGGACTCAAAGCTATATAGTGAATTTTGTTTAAATGCATGTGCATATACATCTTCCCAGAGGATTATTATGTGCAGTGTTAGAAGTACTTACCTCCAGGGGGTTGAATTATGAGCATTTTTCTTTTGATTATTTCCAAACTTTCCTACAAGAAACATACATTACTGTCAAAATCAGCAAATAACATTTAGAAGTGAATTAAATGATTCAGTCCAGTATCACTTGAATCAACAAAATGTTTCAACTCATAAATTTATTAGGCACCTTCAAGATATCAAGGGTGGTTTAAAATAGTCCAGTGTTAACCCTGCTAAGGTCCATATTACAGTGTGAGTCTGTATAAGACTGTGTAAGTATCTGTATAAGATACTACATTTATTTGAAAATGATATAATTGGCTTTATACCAGATGCTAGTTGCTGTAGAACAGAACTAAATGAACAGATTCATCTGTTCATTTACTGTGATTAATACATTAACTTCCAAAATATTGTCTTAAGTAGATCTGTCTCTAAGAGTGCATTATATTTAAAAAAAACCAAGAACCAGTAGAAAATCAGGATCCATACTGTTAAATGTCACTATAAACTTCCACTATTATTATTTGGTCAAAGAGCTTCTTCCAAAAGACTATACTGTTTGATATTACAGGTGAACTTCTTTAATGATTTCAGCATATAGATTTTAGAACATACTGAAATGATAAAAGAAAAGCATAATTTTATGTTGTATAACCTTGGGCCTCTAACTTCCACAAAGCTCAAAAGAGAGGACATTACCAGTACTGTGGATTCTCTGCCTGTGATCACTCCCAATTACTGCCCCATCTCCCTCCCCAAACATAATCAATATCCCGACTTTAAACAACATAGGTTACACTTGTCCATGTTTGAATTTTATAAAGAGATAACAAAACAATGTGCAATTATTTATGTCTGGCTTCTTTCATTCCACATCAGGAGGCTCATCTATGCTGTTTTGTTTAGCTGTAACTAAGCTATTTGTACTGCCAGATTGCATCCTCTTGGAGGAGTATTCCACAATTTAGCTTTCCATTCTACTGTTGATGGACATATGGGTTGTTTCCAGATGAGCTATTATGATGAAGACTGCTATGAACATTCCTATTCCACTGTGCTTAGATAGAAGCATATCTGCTTCAGCGTGTTAATGTTTAGTTAGCTGCCTTAGTCTTAAACCCTCACTGCACAGAGGAATCACCTTGGTGCCTGGGTGCCTGTTCCATGGATCATTCTAATCTGACCTTTGGTTAAGAACCACTGTGCTAGATGTTGAAATACCCAGCCAAAAGAAGGAAAGGAATCCAGTTCAAGGACTTCTGAATGGTTTCCAGAAAGAGAACAATAAAAAGCAACGTAAAAATTAGGCCGTGTCCATATTGACATTGCCTTTCCTTTTCTTACTTTGAGCTCCTAAACAAAAAGACTACATGTACTGGTTTTACGATACTATGAAAGGCTACCAGATTATTTTGGACATTTCCCAAATTCTCAAAAAGAAGAATTCAGACGTGTTTTAAAGATATGTGTGTCATGATTTAGCAACACTTTGGGTAGGGGATTAGGGTGTCAAAAATGTAGACAAACACTAGTTTGGTGTCCCAGCTCCATAAACACTGAGACTTGAAAAGGCAAGAGTTAATTTTCCATGGTCCAGATCACAGTGAAGAATTAAATGAGATCTGCTTAATAGTTATTGTTACAACTGAAAATTTGGTTGGTGCTATTTAATTCCCTGGTTTCTTGAAACTGTGTTTTTGGATCCATGCCCAGAAGCTGTCTTGAATATATTTCAGAGAATGAAAAACAAAAACGAACAATGTGGCTCTAGAAAGTACAGCAATAAATAGGACTGAAATATCACAAAGCTCTAAAAATGTGTTCTTCTTCAAGCTCAATCTCCAATATGCACTGATAGACAGGAAAAAACAGAGGCCATGACATAATTCTTTTGTGATATGTGCAGAAACAATATTATTTATGTGTAGCCAGGTAGTTGCCTTTAATTTGCAGTGTGAAAGTCGTTTAAGGTCCCATCTGACCCAGAATACTGCTTCCCCAGGCTTCCTTTCCACCTGACTTGATGTGAACTCAACCACTTGACCAAAAAAACATTTTTAAACTTTGACCATATGTGAGGACTTATAAAAGTTTCTAGAGGCATATAAAGACCTCACCCTTGCCTTTAAGAAACTTACAATGTTTGGGAGCAGAAAAGACCCACACTTACACATATACAAAGAAAACTGAGATTGTGAGGTCAAGTTTGATGTGTCAAAGGAAGCCCACCAAATTACGTTGATCAGTAAAGGCTTCTCAGACGCAGTAGCATAAACTGAATCTAAAAGGATGGTCAGACTTCAAATTGGCAGGCAGGAAGAATGAGGGCATTGTAGACAAGGGCAAAGGTGTGGGAAAAGAAAGGGGCAGATGTTCAGAGACCAATGAGAACAATCCTGTTGGGGTCTGAGACTCTTCTAAAGCAGTGATTATCAAAGATTTGTGATGATAACTAAGGCAGAGCAGAAGACGATGTACATACATAACCCACCCGTTCCATACTCTTGTGTAAGCTCTTATTGACAGCAAAGAATTGGAGACCATTAGCTAGACAATCAAGACGCTAACAACTAATCAACTTGGTAGAAACAAAACAATCAAGAAAAAATCCTAAGCAAAATTCTCTAAGTATATGAATTAATACCCAAAATTGCAGCAATTGAAATCGATGACCAACTTAAGACCACTCTTGTGATGTTCTGTTCATGGGACATTGTTTTCAGCCACTCAGGCAGGAAATAGAACTCATCATCTGTCCCTCCCTCATCAACCTCTTTTCTGGGATCCCTCCAGCAGCAGGTGCTCTCAGCTCCGCCTCCACCCTATGCCAAGCCAGCTGGTCTCTCACAACCTCCCACCTATTCTCCCTGCTTTCTTTCTTAACCTCCCTGCCATCCTTCCCACCCAAATCCCAATTCCTTCTTTGTACTGCATCCGGAAGGTCATCTAAAAATCCCGAATCTAAGCAGTTCATTTCCCTGCTTCAAACATTGCTATCAACCTCACTGAGAACAACATGCAGAACCTGTAACATGATAACAGGACCTTGGTGGTCCTGCCCTGTCTCCCCTTGGCCATCTTTCCTCATGCTCTTTTTTCATTAGGTGATTGGGACCTTCTCTTCGCCTGATTTCTTAAACTAGATCCACTTTTCCCAGGCTCCACTTAGAATGCATTTTGCATCCCTTCTTTTCTGGACTAGTGCCTGGCATAGGTCAAAGCTTACAGAAAAACCTGCTTTGACCAATCCTCCCATCTAAATTTTGTCCCCTGTGTCATTCCTTCCCATAGCCTTTAGTCTTCTATTTCAGGGCACTTACACAATTTATAATTACAGATGCAATTTTTGTGTTAAAGTTTGAAACATCATGAAAATATGGGCCATGTATGTTTGACTCATCACTGTGTACACGAGCCTCGCAGCACCTGGGATCTAAGGAGTTCAATGCATAGATTCACAATGCATGAAATGGCAGAATTTCAACTACCTCTCTGTGTGCTACATTACAATACAGATTCAAGGCTTTGATGATCTCTATGACCAAATTTAGTGACTCATTTGATTACTTGGAAGTATTCATATACAGAGGAGGAAAGAGTCATAACCCTCAAGCACAAAAGAAAAATTTTCCATTTGTGATAGCTTAACCCTCACATGGATGACATTTTGACCTACAAGAAGGCCTTGCCCTTGAGATATAGTACATATGGAAGTAGTGGGAAACATGAGGAAATCAAAACAATAGTACAGTGTTTATTGAGTGTAATGTGCCAAACTTTCTGCCACACCTTTTACAAGCATTCTCTAGAATCTCACAGCTATCCTGGATTTAGGTATTATTGTCCCCATTTACAAATTAGAAAACTATAATCTGAGAGATTATTTGCCCCTAACCCCAGAGCTAGTTGGCAGAAGGAATTGATGGAGCAAAGTCCAATCGAATCTACATTTTGCCCAATGTAATCTCTGTGAAATTAGAAAACCAGTGCAGAGTTTCCACTTCTGTACATATTTCCCCTTTTGGTTGAAAGGGCATTTAGCAATTCTCATCTTATTTTTCACAAGAACCATGTATGTATTTTGCATAATAAAAAATACAATTCACAAATAAACATTTTCTGATCCCAAAGCTTTGGTTGGAGAAACTTAAGAATTAAAAATAAAACAAATTAAAATAAGTTTATAAATAGGATATATCTGACCCAAATGATAAAAAATAGCCTTTGAACCATAGACGGGAAATGCATGTGGCTCCCTGGTATGTGTCAGCGAGTCTGTGGGCTGGGTGAGCAAACATTTAAGCATGAGTAAGAGCAATAATGGCTCCTTTGGAAATCCTAAATGCACCAGCATGCACACAAGCCATAAATATTCAAGGAGATGCAGCACTGGAAAAGAGAGAAACCCAAGTTGACCTGGTATGATGCAGATGGACTGAGAGCTTTGAAACTTCTTCAGACTAGGTAACATTCTAAGAATACTGGAAAGGAGACAGTCTGCAAAAAACCAGGAGACCTGCCAGGTAATCCTGACTTGCGGACTACAATTAAGTTCCTTTCTTTACAAGTCTTAAACCAAAGTCTTGGTTTAACTACTTTACAGAGTATTCTTTTGTATAATGTAATATATTATAAAATTAATGTTTATACTAATTTAAAATAATTTAAATAAAATTTATTTAAGTTATATAATTTAATTATATATTAAATATATAGTATATATTTATTTTTCACTTATATTTTTATATCTATATCTATATTTATATACCTATTTATATGTTTATATAAATATATATTTAAATATATAATTATATTACAAAAATATATATTTAAATATATAATTATATAAATATACAATATTTTACAAATTAAAAAATTAAGTAAATAAAATTTATTTTAATTATATATCATATATCATAGAATATAAAATAATATTAAAAATGTAACTACTTTATAGACTATTTTACAGAGAAATGTAGAATTACTCTTGTTAGAAGGAAAGGTCTTCCCATAAGAATTAAGAGAAAGAGAATTACTGTATGCAGGAATTTTACATGTTTTACTTATTCCATATAACTCTCTGAAGGTGGAATTATTTCTTACTTGCAAATGAGGAAACTGTGGTCTAGATAATTTAATTAATTAACCCATAATCACACAACTTGTAACAGGGTTGGGATTTGAACAGAGACTTCTTGACTTCAGGCTCCTCTTTCTCTGGTAGTCAACTGTTGAGCAGGGCTAAAGGAAGACTGGTGGATTTATCATCTAATGGGGAAAACTATAGAATCACAAGATTCTGCAGTTAAAAGATAATGTAATTTCAGCACATCGTATTTATCTTTGCATCTCTTATACCACTGAATGTCTTATAGGTACTCAGTGTGTTGGTAGGATGATGGATGGCTGGATGGAAGAGGGGGAGGATGGATGGATGGATGAATCCCCTTATTCCTGGACTGTTCCGATTGCCTACCTTTTCATATTGAGAGACAATTTCCCAGAGGACAGCAGGCAGTAGCCAAGAGTGTAATGTTGTGCCTCTTCCTCTGGGCAAATGCACAGAGGTAGAATAGAAAAAAAGGTTTACCAACTTGTCACTAATTTTTTAGTCATTTTTCTGGGAAGTTAGATATTCATGTATGTTATTATAGCTGTTTCTGTCCTATGAAGAAAAGGAACATCTCACCACTTAATTTAAAAATGTGAGTTGTACCTTTTCTGCAGCTGCTATAGTACAGTCCATGTGGGGAGTACTACACCTCTTTATGTTGGGGCGTCCCACCTCCCTTTCTGGTCTCACTCCCTTTTGCAAAGTCCTACACCTAGCATTAGTCCTGGGAAGCTAGTTCTCTTTTCTAACTCAGTGTCACAGGTTTAATTCTTGCCAAAGCCAACCCTAAGGTGCCCAACCAATTCTGAAGGTATCTAAAGTGGACTTCATGTAAGTGTCACCATTGAGGCTAAAGAACCTCCAATCAGATTGAGCCAGTATTATTCTTTCCCAGTCTTGCCATTGTTTAACACAAAGTAGGTACAAGCAATGGGGAAAAGAAACAGCAGCTGAAGCCATCATCCTTATTTCTCCCAGAAGACTTTGTTTCCTTGCTTGGCATTTATGTTTGGTCTCTGTAGACTAGATTATTCTCTCTTGGCCAAGGAGAGTCTAATTTCCCAGTCTTTTCCAGGAGGGAGTTTTTAATTCTGCTCCGGAAGTGCTTGAGAATGGTAGTAAATCTCATCTCTGAGTCTTTTTTTCTTAAAAGGTTCCAAGTCATCAGTTTGGGATGGTGTAAATAGTTATCCTTCTTAGTTAACTTGACATTCAAAAGCAATGTTCTAAGTTCATCAAATGGCAAAGCCTGTGGGTCGGGAGACGTGAGAAGTAATCATACTATTCTAAATAGCTCCAGCATCCCAGCAACCGTTTCCTGCTGGCTTTGGAGCAGGAGGAACATGTGGCCATAGCCAGAGTTGGCCAAAGGGTGGGGGTGGTCAAGAACCCTTCCACTATCACATCCAGGAACATGTTGACAAGAAGCAACCCCTATCCCAAGGCTGCCTTTGCCTTAAGGAATGCAGGTGGAAGACACTCTTTGAAAAGGTGAATCGTTTGTCCAATTCTAGGTAAAGGTGTAGGATGGAATGTCTTGGGAGAAACTAAGGGGAATTCACCTCAGAAAATGAGAAGATTATTTAAAGTAGAAAATTACAATAAAACTGTGTGTGCGTGTGTGAGAGAGAGACTCTAAATCCTCATTAATAACAAATATTCTTCAGAGCAGCAAATATGATCTTTCTAACCTTAAAGTCAGAAGGAAGCTATCTCCTGATTTATTCCAAATAGCCAGTTATCAGAGAATTTTTTTTTCTAGGTCCCCACCTTGCTAGAACAACTGATGTTGGCCCTGTCATGGGTCATGGGTGAAGGGTGGCCCCCAAAAGACAGATCCAAGTCTTAAGTCCTATACCTACAAATGTGACCATATTTGGAAATAGGACTTTGCAGACCTACTAAAGGATCTTGAGATGAGATCATCCTCCATTTAGGGTGGGCCCCAAATCCAATGACTGGTGTCCTTATCAGAGAAAGGAAAGGGGGATTTAACACAGAAACAGGGGTAAGAAGAACTGTGAAGATGAAGGCGGACACTGGAGTTAGGCCAGAAGCCAAGGAACGCCAAGAGTGGCCGGCAGCGACCAGAACCTAGAGGAGAGGCGTGGACTGGAGACGTCCTCAGAGCCTCCAGAAAGAACTGACCCCGAAGACACCTTTATTTTGGACTTCTGGCCTCTATAATTAAGAGAATAAATGTCTGTTGTTTTAACCCTCCCCCCAGTCTGTGTTAATTTGTGGTAACAACCCCAGGAAACCAATACAGGCCCCAAATCTCAGATCTAAGCATAGAAGCAAATAGGAATTGATGTACAGAATATACTATTTTGAACTACTTCAGGAACTCCTTTACCAGGATTTATACAATACTTGAACATGAATAATTCATATATTAGACAGAAGGGTATATCTAAATTCTAGCAATCTTATCTGAAAACTTAATGACATTGAAGCAAGAGGGCCATGAAAAGACCTACTCTCACACCCTTGGTTGAATTTAGGAGGCCTGAGTAGGCTCAGTAGGGTTTTATTTGCAGGAGAGCCCCATAAGCCTCATGAGGGCAGTGGTTGGATCTCATGGTGCTAGTAGCCATCCTACAAGGTGAATGCTTCAAATGGGTGATGGGTGGAGATCGGGGGTTGCTTCTTCTCCTCTAGGACTATATCCTGGCTGGGGATGGTCCCTGCATCAGGAGAGGAGGACGGAATGTTGGAGAACAGGCCTAGCCTGCAAAGGGGGACAGTGATGGAATGCAGCCTAGTGTTATACCTTCTGCCTTATTTTCTGGCCCTTCCCCTTGTGTCTGGTACTTAGAGAAGGCGCAGCAGTAGACTGAAATGCATCAGATGATTGATTCGGCACCAGTGGAAAAGAGGCTGTGAGTATACTGTGCTGTTGGAGACTGATGGGCAGTGGGAGGAGGGGGCTTACCTTCCTCAGAGCTAGATGGCTAGAACAAGAAGGATCCATCCACCAGTGTGGAGGTATCATGGGGGATGGCAGAGGTGGCCATTTTGGACATTAGTTCAGCAACAGAATGACATCCACATCTAGAAGGAACATCAAATCAGTGACCAGAAAAAGCAAGGGTAAGAACAATGGTACAGGCCACTTCAGAAAACCCTATGGGCCCCTCAACTCAAAGAGATGATTTGAGAGTTGAGGCTGTAGAGCAAAAGACCACAGTGAGTGCTCACCTCACACCCGTCAGGATGGCTACTATCAAAAAAACAAATGAAAAGCAACCCCCCAAAACAAAGTCACAACTGTTGGTGAGGATGTGTAGAAGTTGGAACCCTGTCTGCTGTTAGTGAGATGTTCAGCCACTGTGGAAAACAGTATAGCACTTGATCAAAAAATTAAGAATAGAATTACCATATGATCCAACAATTCTACCTACTTTTGGGTCTATGCCCCAAAGAACTGAAAGCAGGGTTTTGAAGAGATAGTTGCACACCTATGTTTATAAAAGCATTATTCACAATGGCCAAAAGGTGGAAGCAACCCAAGTGTCCACTGATCAATGTGAACGGATCAACAAAAATGTGTCACATACATTCCATGAAATATTACTGAGCCCAAAAAACAAGGAAATTCTGAGATGTATTATAATGTGGATAAACCTTGAAGACATTTTGCTAAGCAAAATAAGCTAATCACAAAAAGACAAATACTGTATGGTTCTAGTCATGTGAGGTACATAGGGTGATCGAACTCAGAGACAGAAAGCAGCATGGTGCTTGCCAGGACCTGGGGACTGTGTGAAATAAGGAATTATAGATTAATGGTTACAGAGTCGGTTTTCTAGGACAAAGAGAGTTCTGGGTTATGGATGGTGATGACAGGTGCACAAGAGTGTAAATAAACTGAATGCCACTGAACTGTATGTTTAAAATTGTTAAGATGGTAAATTTCATGTTGTCTGTATTTTACCATGAATAAAACAGAACAAAACAAAAGACATGACTTCCTTCCCACTTTTACCCTGAACACCTGCACACACACTCTACTCACCTTATCCCCACATTCAAACATGTGAAGCTAGGATGACCTGCAGAAGCACAGTTCACATTCCACGCTGCTGAGCAAAGCCTGAAGGTATCTGTTCCAATATGACTAAGTCTATAAAATAAATTGTCCTTTAATGTTTAAGGCCTGATGGGTATCGTAAGCCATCTGGCTGGAAATTAAAAAAAAAACAAAAACAAAAACCTGGAACTCACTTTGACTCCCTGTCTCCTTTGTATCTAGCACCCTCTGGCCAGGTCTTGTTCATTCTGCCTCCATGATGTTTAAGATCTATCCCTTCCTCTCTACTTGCAAGTCTAGTTCAAGTCTTCCAGTTGGGTTTAGCAATAGCCTCCTTGCTCATCTCCCTGCCTCCAGCATCACCCCTCCTAGCCTCATCTTCCCCACAGCTGTCAGAGGGAGCCTCCAAAAAAACCAAGTGTGAGCATGTCCCAGCTCTGAGAACCTTCCAGCAGTTGTCAGCATGTGCTCCCCGAGGCTTGAAAGGTTGAAAGAATCCCCCTACCAACCCCATTCTTGGGACCAGCCTGACTCTCTAGCCTCACCTCCCACCTTCTGCCAATTCCCAACTCCTGATATATCTTCCAAAGGTTGCCCTCCAGCAATATTAATAATCATCTTCCAAACATGCTGTCTCATGCCTATGATTTTTCACATGCTTTCCCTGAGTCGGAAAATGCCCTTCTGACTTGCCAACCTGACAAACTCTAGCTAGCTTTCCTAAACTCAGCTAAGACCAGACACTTCTCTTATCTCTCCATCACACCTCCACCCTGCTCTGAATAAATTTACCTCTCCTCCCTCTTTCATTTAATCATTATTCTCTGTGCATGTCCCACGGCTTGAGAATTTGTACTTTTTTTAATGCTTCACTTCCCTATAGAACTGAGGTTTCTTGGGGAGCCTAGGTGGCTCAGTCAGTTAAGAGTCTGCTTTTGGCTCAGCTCATGATCCCGGGGGATCCTGGGATATAGTCCTGGGTCAGGCTCCCTGTTGAGCAGGGAGCCTGCTTCTCCCTCTCCCTCTGCCTGCCACTCACCCTGCTTGTGCTCCCTCTCTCTTTCTCTGCTCGCCCCACCCCCCTCCCCGGTCAAATAAATAAGTAAATAATAAATAAATCTATTTTTTTAAAAAAGGAACTGAGGTTTCTTAAGAGTACTGCATACTTAGTATGTGATCTTTGTTAAATGAAATCTGTTGAAGAGTATAGTCCATTAAAGTGGCCATAATAAGACTTCTGACCATAATCATAAAATTAGATCACAATTTTATTAAAATTAAGTGACCGTAAATGTTACTTTATTAAAATTAATGATCATAATTATAAAATTTCTGTCGATCAAGGAATTTTTACATTTTCAAGGAACTCCAGACCCCATCTGGTCCTGTTTCTCAGCCAGTTCTATCAGAATATCAGGATTTGGGGCTTATGCTTCAGTATTTTTTAAAGCTCTCTAACTGGAAGAAAGGACTTCAAAACCACTTGTGGCCAAGTTTAAAAAACTCTGATCTTATCTATTCACCTATGAGTGGATAGTAACTTCCTATCTCCATTCCAGGAAGACAGACATATCATTACTTTTTTACTTCATTTTTTTAATCTCGGGGGACACAATGCTAGACCGTCCTTGACCCTATAAAATAGCATTCCTCTTTAAAATAATTAAATAAAATCAGGAGTTCAAAGAAGCTTATGGCTATCAGAATTTATTTTTCAAATACAAGATTGTTTTTATCATTTTAAAACCATTTCGAAGTCCTTTTCTGAGCATCTGATCTTTTATCCTGTTTGGCATGATGTTTTCTTAATCTTCTATCTGTTTGAAAAATAGTTTCAGCATTACTGTTTCCTAAGAAGTGTGGGGTCATGACAGAATGAGCTGGCTAGCAGGGTTTATTTTTAGCCCTGGTGATTCTCATCCAAGATCCATAGCGGGTGGTAATGCTCAGCTTCTTTCTCCTGACCTGACACTTTCTATGCCTGTGGGCAAATCATCCTTTTCAGGGAACATCCCACCTCTGAAGCCTTTGCTTGGCTACAAATATGTCTTAGCTCCCAAGCCAAAGTGAAGACTTTAAGATCGCTAGATATAAAACTTTGAGGGGTCCTTTCAGCAGCGTTGTGTTCTGCATTATGAACAAGGCCATCTGGAAGAGTGATGATTATGAAGATCACTGGGGAACGTTCTGAATCTGAAAAATTACATGTAAATCCTCGTTTCCGTCACTAACTTAAGAAAACACCTTTTTCCTATAAACTTAAATCACTTTTATTTAAAATCTCAGGCCTCAACCAGAATTCATCTGTCTTTTACAATCATCTAAAAAACTCATGCCTCGAACAGAACAGAGTGCTGTCTGCCTTCTCATTCGCCCCAGGTGAACCATCGCCCATTCCTGCATGATCTTTCTCCCATCCTTCTTTCTCTCCATTTCTCCACTGTTCCCCTCGTTGCCCCCAAATGTTATCTCCATTTATGTACTGCTTCCTTCCCTTCAGCCATGACCAGGACTCACTCTCCTGGCTCTAGAGACGAGCCTAGCTAGCTCTCTTCCTAGCTTCCTCTTCCTTGCTGTGACAAATAACCACAAACTTAGCAAATTAAAACCATATTCTCGTATGGTTCTGGGGGCTCAGAAGTCCAAAATGACTCTGATGAGGCTAAAATTAAGGTGTGGATAAGAGCTGTATTCCTTCTGGAAGCTCCACAGAGAATCCATTTCCTTTTCTCTTCCAGCTTCTAGAAGCTGCCAGCATTCCTTGGCTCATTGTCGCTTCTTGCTTCTTCAAAGCTCATCATTCCCATTTCTGCTTCTGTCATTCCATCTTCTTCTGCCATTGACTCTCCTGTCTCCCTCTTATAAAGCCCCTTGTGACCACTCTGTGCACATCCAGATCATCAAGCATAATCTCCACATCTTAAAATCCCCAGCTTAATTACATCAGCAAAGTCCTTTTTGACATATAAAGCAATATATTAACATATTGCAGAGATTAGAATGTGAATGCCTTAGAGAGAAGGAGCATTATTCTCTCTACTACATGTCCTGAAGATTTCTGGCCAAGAACCATTCTGGTCACTTCCTCCTTTTACTGCTAAAACAAACTAAGTTGAATTGTACCCCCCACCCCTGCCAAATTCATGTCCACTTACCTCAGAATGTGATCTCTTTTGGAAATAGGGTCTTGGCAGATGTAACCAGTTAGGATAAGATGAAATCATACTGGATTAGAGTGGGCCCTAAATCCAACATGACTGGTATCCTTATAAAAAGAGAAGATGTAGACACAGAGACACAGGGAAGACTCCATGTGACAGCAGATGTAGAAACAGGAGTGATGAAGCTACAAACCGAGAAATGCTGAGAATTACTGGTAACCACTGGAAGCTAGAAAGAGCCAAAATGGGACCCTTTTCTAGAAGCTATAGAGGAGGCATGGCCCTCCCAAAGCTTGATTTCAGACTTTTGGTCTCCAGAACTGGGGGAGAATAAGCTTCTGCTCTTTCAGGCCTCCAGTTTGTGGTATTTTGTTATAGTGGCTCTAAGGAACTAATACAGATGTGTTGAAAAAGAGGTAACCTATTTTGTTCATGTGCCAGGTTTTACTGGGAGATAGTCTGACATGGTAGCTGACCAACCCCTAAATGCTTTCATTGTTCCATTTATAATGTACAAGGATCTTTGTAGATTATTGGCTCTGTGCCTAAGGCTTCTTCATTTGAGGACCTCAAACTGTCTTCCAGCACATAGGAAGTCAAGAGTGTCTAGGTCAGGGATCAGCAAACAGTTTCTGTAAAGGTACAGATAGTAAATATTTTAGGCTTTGCGGACCAGGCAAAATCAAGAATGTTATATAGATACTTATATAAAGAGAAAGAATTAAATTTCCACACATCTTTTACTGAAAATTTAAAACATAATAATAACCTGGTACATCTTTTTTGGAATAAGTCTATAATGCATTTTTTGTATATAATGAGAAGAAAAAATTATTTTGGGGGTGATAACATTTCATTTAATTGGGGCTCAGATATAATTGGCATATCATCATGGCTAATGCTCATCTGCTAACACTGATTTGTAATGAGATTTTACCTCACTGAGCATTTCAATTCAAAAATGAATATTGCATCTTTGAAAATGTCTTCTCATACAGAAAAGTCCTGCCAAATACTGATATCAATTCATGAGCATACAGTTTTAACTTAGCATACTGACTGCTTGAAAGGCATTTATAGAGTTCTGTTAAATTTTTCTGTTGATATTTGTCTTTTAGCATATCATTACTTTGCAGATTATTCACTTACAATTGAAGGTAAGATGGAAACTCCTCAATTGCTCAGTTAAATGGATTTTGAAATATGGAAATCTGCTTTACACTTGCATTTTGGTCCAAAAACTGCTGCTGGAACCAAAGTTTGAACTCAGAAAAATACCCACTGCAAATTTGCATGGAAATGGAGATCTCACTTCTTGTTTTATCTTTTGACACCACTGTACCTGTATAAGGAAGCCTGAGACTCAATGTTAATTGTCAAAACGACTTACAGCAGTGTAAGTTTCTCATGTGAGTGTTGTTTGGCTTTGTGGCTTTAGTTTGAATTCCTTAAAAAACATCAAGAATGCAGGAAAAACTAATTTTCAGAGCCACTCCATGTTCAATAGTAGTGGCTGAAGGCTGTGCTTCTCATTTCAAAACATTTCAATCTTAGCCCTGGGCTCAAAAAATTGCAATAAAACCTTACCACTGCCATTGAACTGCTCTTTGGCACAAGTCAAGGTATTCAGTTTCTTTTTCTGGCAAAAATTCATGGACCCAACTACAGTTACATCCATGAGAGCAAATGAGTTCACCAATAGTGCTACTGGCTGGAGCTAGACATGATAGATTCCAGTATTTTCTGCAAAGTACCTGCTAATGAATAACACAATAAATAACCACAGGCTTTGAACACTTTCCATTCATTACATTTCACTGAAAGGCTAAGTCTCAATAAGTTTATTTTCTCTGGACACATTTCTTTGGCTGCTGCAATCAATCATAATTTAGTTAACTCACCATTGGAAAACAGCTTTCCTTGCTTGGCTAAAAAGTGGGCCACTCAGAAATGCTCTTCGGTAGCAGGCTCATTTTCATTGTTTTATTTATTTTTTTTAAGATTTTATTTATTTATCTGACAGAGAGAGAAAGAGCACAAACAGAGAGTGGCAGGCAGAGAGAGAGGGAGAAGTAGGCTCCCTGCTGAGCAGAGAACCCACTGTGGGACTCAATCCCAGGGTCCCAGGATCATAACCTGAGCCAAAGGCAGACACCCAACTGACTAAGCCACTCAAACACCCCTCATTGTTTTATTTTTGTGAAGAAATTCTACTGTGATGAGAAACTGTTTAAGTTTTTCTAATTTTTCTAACCATTGCTTTCCTGCAAGCTGAGGATAGTATGATGATTAATCTGGTTAAAATTAATAAATAACATATTATATTCTTTTAGTGTAACTATGTCATTGCAAATATGCAGAATGCTTTGCCACCTAATTCTGTAACAAAATCATGCATAGTCCATTGTGTCTTAAAAGCATGGTTCAAAGTCTACTTTTCCTTTCTTGTTCTGACTTAATGGATATTTACTGTCAATATAAATGAATAAATAAGGGTAAGAGAAAGAAGTAAAGGAAGGAAAAGAGGAAAAGAAGGAAGAAAGGAAGAAACAAACAAAAGAAGAAGGAAGGTAGCTGGGAGGAAGGGTGCAAGGGAGGGATGTCATCATATGATGCAAAGCTATGGAGTTAATAACTGTACCACTGCAATTTGCAAGGTGCCATGCATTAGTCCAAAGTGATGAGAGTGCCATACAGTCTCACAGGGCAACTACTCAATTCTGCACTTGAGCTCGAGAGCATACAGACAATATATAAACAAATGAGTATGGCTAGGTTCCAATAAAACATTGTATGTGGACAGTGAAATTTGAAATTCGTGTAACTTTCATCAAATATTCTTCTTTTTTAAAATTTTCCAATCATTCATAAATATAAAAGTCACTCTCAGCCTGTGGACCATATAAAAACAGATGGTATGCCAGATGTGGTCGGTGGGTTATAGTTTGTTGACTCCTCTGTAGGCTCTTAGGTCATTTCCAAAGTTCATCCAGCTCAATATCATAAGATGCCCTTAAGAGAGTAGTGATCATCATCACACTACCTGGGATCCACATAAAAGAGGTTTCTTTTTTGACCTATGTCATGTCCCAAAATATATATTCCATGACAATCCCAGAAGGTTCCTGGTCCTAACATGCAAAGCATTTGAAAGTCATCACTCCCTGTCCTCACAACAAGACAAAAACTGAACAAACTGAAAATCAATGACTTCTTAGATCCATCGGAAAATTGAGGTCACATGGCAAAGTGCCACTCTAACACTAGAGAGACAGGAGAATACAGAGAACCAAGGTTGAGATCAGGTTACTGGGAGCAGAAGCCATTAGAGCTAGTAACTGGTAGGAACATTTATACCATAACTGATGCATTCCTGGAGGCTGAGTGTAGACTAATTTCAGACATAAAAACCCTGGGGGTTCAGTCTTAGGAAACCTCCACACTTTCGTGGGTTTTATCTCTAGAAGCCCATCATGCTCTCAAGATAAAAATTAGAGAAAAAAGGTTCTCTTATCTATCCTTCTGGTCTGGGAGGGAAAAAGTAAACATTTTGAACTACACCCAGATTTTCTCCATAACAAAGACCAACCCTAAAGGGAAACTATTAGAGGCTTAGCCAGCCTGGTGAGAGGGCAACTAAGATAACTCCAGACCCCTCTAGCCTTCCTATCTCCTATAAGAGGAGAAAAAAGTCTAAGAAATGCTTCAGAAGGTCATAACCTAGAGACTCAGACCACTAAAAAAACCTAAGAGTTAATATAAAATTATAGTTTTCCTGCTCTCTGTCTTACCACCGCATCAACTGGGCTCTAATGTAATAAAAGTAGATTACAATTGAGAGAAACAAAAGACACAAACTCCGTTTATGAAGAAAGTCTTAGGATCACTTCTCGTCCGTTTGGCTAAGATCAAGTGAAAGACTTGGGAAAACCCAGAGACAATAAGCTGGGGTTGTGGGGGGAGGGAGGCAGCAAGTAGGGGAAAAAAGAAACTTAAGCCTCTGGAACCTATAGCTACAGAAAACATTAAACACAGCCAGGCTGAAAAGACAAAACAAGCATTAGAACCTGAATTAAAGATGGCATAGATTTTGGAATTTAAAGGTAGGGGGTTTAACTATGATTAATATGCCAAGGACCCTAATGGGAAAAGAAAAAGAAGGCAACATCCAAGAACAGATGGGTAACGTAAACAGAAATGAAAATTATAAGGAAGAAAGAAAACAACTTATCTATAAAGAAAAAAAGATAAGAATTACATATCTCTTCAGAAACCATGCAAGCAAGAAGACAGTGTAATGAAATATTTAAAGTGTTGAAAGAACAACTGAGAATTTTATATCCAGCAATATTATCTTTCAAGATTGAAGGGAAAATAATCTCTCAAACAAAAACAGAAGGACTTTATCACTAGTAGACCTGCCTTGCAAGAAATGTTCAAGAAGTTCTTCAGAGAAAAGGATATGATATAGATCAGAAATTCCAATCTACATTAAAAGAAAGAAGAATATTAGAGAAGGAATGAAGGAAGATAAAGTCTTTCATTTTTCTTATTCCTAGTCAATCTAATAGATAACCTTTCATTTAAAGTAAGAACAGCAGCAATATATTGGGTGATTATAGCATGTGGATACGTGAAGCAGATGACATCAGTATTAGAAGGGATGGAAGGGAGGAATTAGGAATGTTCTGTTAGAAGGTACCTGTACTAACTGTGAAGTGATATAGTGTTATTTGAAAGTGGACTTTGGTTAGTTGTAAATGTGTAATGCAAACAAAAGGGAAACTATTACAACTTTTTAAAACAGAAGTATAATCAAGATGCTAAGAGAAAGAAGAAAATGGAATAATATAAACTGCTCAATTAAAATCAGAGAAGGCAGAAAAAAGGGGAAGATTAAAAAGAAGCAAAATATAAATGCAGTAAATAGAAAAAAGTTACAAACATGATACATATCAATCCAACTGTCTCAATAATCACATCTAATGTGAATGGTCTAAATATACCAATTAAAAATCAGAGATTGTCAGAGGAAGTAGAAAAACAAGATCCAACTATATATATTGTCTACAAGAAACTCACTTAAATATAAAGATACAGATAGATTAAAGTTAAAGGATGAAGAAAGATAACCATGCTAACACTAATCAAAAGAAAGATGGAGTAATTACATTAATTTCAGACAAAGCAGATTTCAGAAAAAAGAAATTCAGAGAGTAAAGAGGGTTGTTATATAAAGATAAAGGGGTCAGTTCTCCAAGAAGACATAACAATCCCTAACTTACCTATACCCAACAACAGAGTATCAAAAGAGTTGATGGAAAAACTCAGAACTTCAAGGAGAAAGAGAAAAATCCATTATTATAGTTGAAGACTTCAACACCCTTCTGTCAGTGATTGGCAGATCCAGAAAGATACAGTTAAGGATACAAGTGAACTAAACAACAACATCAATTAACCAGATCCAACTGATATGTATAGAATATTTCATCCAACAATAGTTGAATAAACATGTTTCTCAAGTTCACACATAACATTCCCAAGACAGACCATGTTCTGGGCCATAAAACATGCCTTAGCAAATTCAGAAGAACAGAAACCATAAAAAAATATGCTCTCAGGCCACACTGGAATTAAACTGGAAATCAATAACCAAAAGATAGCTGGAAAAATCCCTAAATACTTGGAGATTAAACAACATAATCTTTAATAACACATAGGTCAAAGAAGGAATTTAAAAGTAGTTTGGACTTGACCTCAGCTGTAGCAACTTTTTTTTTTGAATGTGTCATCTTTTTTTTTTTTTAAGATTTTATTTATTCATTTGACACACAGGGAGCGATTACAAGTAGGCAGAGAGGCAGGCAGAGAGAGAGAGAGGAGGAAGCAGGCTCCCCGCTGAGCAGAGAGCCTGATGTGGGCCTCAATCCCAGGACCCCGGGATCATGACCTGAGCCAAAGGCAGTGGCTTTAACCCACTGAGCCACCCAGGCGCCCTCGGCTGTAGCAACTTCTTACTAGACACAGCTCTAGAGGAAAGGGAAACAAAAGCAAAAATGAACTATTGGGATTTCACCAAGATAAAAGATTCTGCACAGTGAAGGAAACAATCAACAAAACTAAAAGGCAACCCACAGAACAGGAGATCTTTGCAAATAACATGATGGAAAAGGGCTAGTATCCAGAAATCTATAAAGAACTTATTAAACTCAACACCCCAAAAAAACATAATCTAGTTAAGACATGGGCAGAAGATGACATGAACAGACATTTCTCAGAAAAAAGGGATACAAATGACAATCACATTAAAAAAAATGCTCAATGGGGCTTCTGGGTGGCTCAGTCATTCAGTGTCTGCCTTCTGCTCAGGTCAGATCCCAGGGTCCTGGGATAGAGCCCCGCATCAGTCTCCCTGCTCAGTGGGGAGCCTGCTTCCCCCTCTTCCACTCCCCCTGCTTGTGTTCCCTCTCTCGCTGTTTCTCTCTCTATCAAATAAATAAATAAAATATGCTCAACCTCACTCAGCATCAGGGAAATACAAATCAAAACCACAATGAGATACCACCTGTCAGAATGGCTAAAATTAACAACACAAAAAACAACAGATGTTGGTGAGGATACAGAAAAAGGGGAACACCCTTACACTGTTGGTGGGAATACAAACTGGTGCAGATGCTGTGGAAAACAGTATGGAGGTTCCTCAAAAAATTAAAAATAGTACTACCCTATTGCCCAGAATTGCACTACTAGGTATTTATCCAAAAGATACAAAAATACTGATGCAAATGGACACATGCACCCCAATGTTTATAGCAGCAACGTCCACAATAGCCAAAATATGGAAAGAGCCCAGATGTCCACCAACAGATGAATGGATAAAGAAGATGTGGTATACATATATACAATGGAATATTACTCAGCCATCAGAAAGAATGAAATCTTGTCATTTGCAATGACATGGATGGAACTAGAGAGTATTATGCTAAGCAAAATAAATCAGTCATAGAAAGACAAATATCAGATCATTTCACTCGTATGTGGAATTTAAGAAACAAAATGGATGAACATAGGGAAAGGGAAGAAAAAATAAAATAAGATAAAAAAAACAGAGAGGAAGACAAACCATAAGAGACTCTTAACTACAGAGAACAAACTGAAGGTTGATGGAGGGAGGTGAGTGGGGGGTGGGCTAAATGGGTGATGGGTATTAAGCAGGGCACTTGTGATGAGCACTGGGTATTACACGTAAGAGATGAATCACTAAATTCTACTCCTGAAACTAATATTACACTCTATGTTAAACTAACTTGAATTTAAATAAAATTTTGAAAGAAAAAAAAGTAGTGTGGACTAAATGAAAATGAAAATACAACCTATTAAAATGTGTGGGAGGCAGTGAAAGCTTAGAGTGAAACTTACAGCATTGAATGCATTTATTAGAAAAGAAGAAAGAGGAGCACCTGGGTGGCTCAGTGGGTTAAAGCCGCTGCCTTCGGCTCAGGTCATGATCTCAGGGTCCTGGGATTGAGCCCCACATTGGGCTGTCTGCTCAGCAGGAAGCCTGCTTCTTCCTCTCTCTGCCTGCCTCTCCACCTACTTGTGATTTCTCCTCTCTGTGTCAAATAAATAAAATCTTAAATAAATAAAATAAAATAAATAAAAAAGAAAAGAAGAAAGATCTTAAGTGAGTAGCCTAAACTTCCACCTTAGGAAACCAGAGGGGGAGGTACAAATGAAGGCTGAAGCAAGCAGAAGAACAGAAATAATAAAATTAGAACACATATCAATAAAATAAAAGACAGGAAATTAGTAAAGAATATCAATAGAGGCCACGAGTTGGGGTCCCCGCTCAGCAGAGAGTCTGCTTCTCCCTCTTCCTCTACCTCTGCCCTTCCCCACACCCACTTGTGTGCACTCTCCCTCTCAAATAGATAAAAATCTTTAAAAAAATCAATAAAGAAATCAAAAGCTGGTTCTTTGAAAAGATCAAAAATATTAATAAACCCCTAGCCAGGCTATCAGAAAAAAAGGGCACAAATTGCTAATTTCAGAAATGAAAGAGGGGTAACCACTACTAATTCCATGAACATCAAAAGGACAAACATAAAAATGGAATGACCCTATGCTGCCAAATTTCATAACTTAGGTGAAATAGATCAATTCCTTAAAAGACGCAAACTACTAAACCTCACACAAGGAAAAATAAATTAGATAGGCCTACACATATTAAATAAATATAATAAAAAATTAATAACCTTCCAAAAAGAAAGTATCAGGTCCAGATGGTTTCACTAATGAATTTTACCAAACATTTAAAGGAAAAATGATGCTAATCCTCTATAATCTCTTCCTGAAAATAAAAGCAGAAGGAATACTTCCTAACTCATTCTAGGATGCCAGTATTCACAAAACAAGATAAAGAAAAAAACAAATCAAGATAAGACAGGAAACCTGGAGACCAGTATCTTTCATTTACAGAGATGCAAAATCCCCAATAAAATGTTAGCAAATCAAATCCAACAATGTATAAAAAGAATTATACACCCATAACCAAGAGGGATTTAGTACAAGTATGCTTCAATACCCAAAAATCAATTAGTGTAATCCATCACAACAGGCTAAAGAAGAAAAATCATATGATCTTAATAACAGATGCAAAGAAAGCATTTGGCCAAACCTAAGACCCACTGATAAAAAGTAAAAAAATCCTCTCAGCAAAGTAGGAATACAGGAAGACTTAATCAACTTGATAAAGGACACATCTATGTAAAACACACACACACACACACAAACACACACACACAANTGGCCAAACCTAAGACCCACTGATAAAAAGTAAAAAAATCCTCTCAGCAAAGTAGGAATACAAGAAGACTTAATCAACTTGATAAAGGACACATCTATGTAAAACACACACACACACACACACACAAACACACACACACACAAGTCCAAGATTAGCATCATAAAATTTTCACCATCTTTTATGGTGAAAAATGGGATACTTTCTGAAATCATACTGCAGCTTATAATGAAGAGGCCAGCTAGTAGAAGACACCAGGAAAGATAGCCTTTCCTGTAATACCTTCCTGGGCTTACTTACCAAACAAAAAACACCTGCTGGTTCTACCTTTTTGTATACTACCATTTCTTAGCGTGAGATCAATAGCCCCTCAGTAAGTTAAGTCCCTACCCTCATCCCTCAAATCACTTCTTTGGATTCTCCAAGCAGTGATCTCTTCTTTATTATTATAACTATTATTAATTTTTATTTTTTTAAAATTTTTTAAAGATTTTATTTATTTATTTGACAGAGAGAGAGAGATCACAAGTAGGCAGAGAGGCAGGCAGAGAGAGAGGAGGAAGCAGGCTCCCTGTTGAGCAGACAGCCTGATGTGGGGCTTGATCCCAGGACCCTGAGATCATGACCTGAGCCAAAGGCAGAGGCTTTAACCCACTGAGCCACCCAGGTGCCCCAATTTTTATTGATTTATGAGAGAGAGAAAGAAAGGGCAAGGGGAGGGTCAGAGGGAGAGGGATGAGCAGACTCTCTGTAGAGCTGGGAGCTGGATGCAGGACTGGATCCCGGGACCCCGGGGCCGTGACCTGAACCAAGGGCAGACACTTAACCGACTAAGCCACCCAGGCACCCCAGTGATCACTTCTTAAATAATCTTTTTACTTCCTGTGATATTATACACCCACTCCTCCCAAACCTTAAGCCCTCTTTACCAATTTCTCCATTTAACTTATACTTAATCCCAAGATACAATCTTATTTTGTGCCTTCTCTACATAAAAACATAATCCACCTGATTTTGAATAAAAACAACTCAAAAGCAGGATACTTGCTCATCCCTCCCTAGCCCTTTGTCTCATTGCAGCATTTTAGAGCCTGTATTCATGATGAAGATGATGATGTTGTAGCACACCTAGAACAGTTCTGTTCTGTTCAATTTTCCTGGTTCTGCTGCAACACTGTTGATCAATTAAGTTTGTGATCCCATCTTTAACTGGGAATAAGTATTCAGAATAGAATAAATCTCATAATACTGAATGGTACATTCATATTGTCAGAGGGAAGTCACTTGCCACCTCAGACTTTACTCGAAGTTACTCAGAGTTAATAATGAATTATTCAAAGCCAAAATATTTCCCGCAAATGGCATTTCTGTCTTTATACTCTGTCGCTTTTTTTCCTGCTTTTTATATTCTGATTTTTTTTTTTTTTGCAAATCCAGAAGTGCATAATGGATGATGCCACAAATCTTAAGTTTTTAGTCATTTGTTTAGATGTGAGTTTCAAAACCATGGCTGTCTAGTCAGTAAAAACTAGCTGGCTGCAGGGAGTTTCTGATTTCCATAAATGCAAATTAATAGAGAAAGAAAGTTAAGGAAACAAACCTGAAAGCATGATGTTGCTGGAACCCCAAGGATGGGCTATCGGCTACTTCAGAGTCAGTAGGAACAAGTCAGCTTTAGATGGTTCATATACAGAAGCTTCTCAAATATACTTCCATAAAGACTCCACATAATAAGTGATAAATGGCAAGAGAAGTAAAACAGAACCACAGCAATGAAAGCAGTCTGTGCAGTAAAGAAGACACCCAAATAGATAATGTAAGATTGTACAAGTTGTACACTTACAGCTTTTGGGATTACCATTCACACTGTAGTCCTTATAAATCATGCCTCCTAGAATTGTGTAGTGCACAACTTGTGCAACTATAAGCAACAACCTGAAAACATTCTGATGCTAGTATTTAGTAGCAAATGCATGGCAATAAAGAGCACAAATTTATATCTGAAGCTATAAGCTTTATAAATTGGATTTATTTAAAAGAAAAAATCAATAAATTGTACTTCATAAATGTTGAAAATTTTTCTGTGTAAAAGACACTGTAAAAACAACAAAAAGGCAAGCTACAGACTAGGAGAAAATATTTGCAAATCATATATCCAGCAAAGGTCCCATATCCAGAATATCATATGTTTAAATACGTGAAAAGATGCTCAACATTAGGCTTTAGGGAAATGCAAATTAAAACCACAATGAGATAACACTATACACCTACTGAAATAATTTCTTTTTAAGACAATACCAAATACTTGCAAGGGTGCAGACCAACTGCAACTCTCACTGCTGGTGGGAATGCAAAACGCTACATCCACCTTAGAAAATAGTTTGGTAGTTTCTTATAAAGTTAAACATACCCATCATATGACCCATTAATTCCACACCTAGCTATTTACTCTAAGGGTCTGAAAACACATCTATACAAAAACAAGCACACAATGTTTACAGCAGTTCTACTCACAACTGCCAAAATGGAATAACACAAATGCTCTTCAGGAGATAAATAGTTACAGGAAACGTAGTATATCCATACAGTGAAATACTAAGAAATTGATGTATTGTAAAAGACATTCTGTTGAATGAAAGAAACCAGTCTCAGAAAGTTAACTACAATAAGGTTCCATTTGTAGGACATTCCAGATGGAGGTGGGTTGTTATCAGGACTTAGGGGTGGGGGAGGGGTTGACTACAACACAAAGGAATTCTGGGAGGTGATGGAACTGTTCTACAGTGTAATTGGGGTGGTGTCTATGTGACTCTATTCATTCATTAAAACTCAAAGCACTATACACCAAAAACAAAGCTATTTTTATAAAATATTAATTAAATGACAAAAAGCATTTTTTTTTAAATCCCAAAGCTGTCCTTGTATCTCCATTTCCTGGCCCCCACACTAATCCCTGTCCTTTTCAGCTCTCCCGGCCAACTGCAAAGACTCTTTACCAGATTCCCTCCCAATTATAATCTTCAAATCTGTTTTTTAAATTATGAAATTAACTATTGTACGAAAAGTTATAAAGAAAAAAAAGTTGGGACGCCTGGATGGCTCAGTTGGTTAAGCAGCTGCCTTTGGCTCAGGTCATGATCCCAGGGTCCTGGGATCGAGTTCCGCATTGGGCTCCTTGCTCGGCAGGAAGCCTGCTTCTCCCTCTGCCTCTGCCTGCCACTCCCCCTGCTTGTGCTCTCTCTCTCTCTCTCTTTCTGACAAATAAATAAAATATTTTTTAAAAAAAGTCACAGATCTATAGCTGTGCCTCCTTTAGACTAAGCATGTACACTATGGTATCTCTGAAACTGAGACCCAGTGTGAAATTAAAATAAGCATCCAAAGTAATATGGGTTTGTAGTATGTTACACACTCATACCATAGCTCAACAAAAACAAAGAAAACGTGACTGTGGTGCTGGAAAGAGTTTTTTTCTTATACCCAGCCCATCTTGCTCACTTGTGGTTCATTTCCGTGTCTCCTGCTCTAACAACGATGCCCACTGCCTCTAGCAGGTGCTAACCCAATCCTAGTTGAATTGAATTTCTAGCCATTTCAACTCAGTGACTTCTTCATCCTGTTGCCTTTGTCACGTGGACGTGGAACAAAAGTCCGTGAAAGAATTAACACCCCAGGCCTGGCACGACAAAACTAATGCCTGGCAAAGAGCAATGCCTCCCAGAGATAGCAACTATTAAACAATGAATTGTCTATTTAGGAAACATGAGCCAGAAGAAAGAAGAAATAGAACTTCCCAAAGGGATGCTATTAAAAAAAAAAAAGTCACCAGAGTTAAAAAGTGAAAAAAAAGTAAAACAAAAGAATTTCATCTCAATGTTATTGCAGGTGTTTCTGGTTTGACTAGATGAACGTGAGACGAATGAATTCAAAACAACAACAACAAAGTTTTTAAATATGCATTAGTATAATTTAGCAGGTAATCAGAGCTGCAGAAAACTACCTTTTTGTGGGAATAATTAGTATACCATAGCTACTCAGAGGAAACTCACTTGCTGCTAATAACTGGTGCTCAGGTGGTGATCATTCTATCACCCAAAACTAATTAACGGTCTTTAAAAGGAGGAGGGAACCCACACAGGGAAACAGAGATGACTGAACAGATGGGGTGGCTCAAGGGCTCAGTGAAATGGGAAGCCTTCATGGCAAAGTGAACAATTAGCCTGGAAATGCAGGCAGTTCAGGGACACACACAGGCCTCCAGGCCCCCTGGGCCTGACAGCTGGGAATATAAGGAGCAAAGAAAATTCACTGACAGGTACTGACCACTTCCTCTGCACCAGGTGCATGACCTGATAGGAGCCTCCCACTCGGCCCTGTGGGCAAAAGAAAGAACTGAGGCCACCAAGGAGGCTTTGTAATCCACTCAAGGTCACACAGCTCAGAAAGTTAGGGAAATGGCCTTTAAACACAGGCACTCTGACTCCTTAGTCCACGACCTTCACCATCACGTGCTACGCATCAAGGACGCAAAACCAAGCTTTGGTAACCCTTCTACCATCTTTGGTAACCAATTTCACAACTACAAGTCTTGGCCTCTGTGCAGAGAATTTCTACTTGGAACCCTCTCAGAATGTACTTCTTCTCAGAACTCTGGTCTTTGAGCTGGGATAATATGCAAAATAAGTTTAAAAATAAATAATTGTTTAACATATTAGTATGTTATCCCTTGATCTTAGCAATATATTTACAACTCTCAGAAATATGTTATAATAAAAGACACAGCTCTAGTTTCACACATGGAGGCCTAACCCTGGAGGAGAAATTTTGGGGCCAGCCCACAGTTTTCTTTAGTGATTCATCATCACCCCATAAAAGCCAGAAAACAGAAGAAACAGAACTTCCCAATGGAAGCTAAAAAAAAAAGCACTGGAGTTACAAATGGGAAAAAATAGTAATTTTCTTTTGACTATGTAAAAGAAAGTTTGCTAGTAAGTTTCCTTTAGGTTTTAAGAAACAGAGATCCACTCAAGTGGTGTTAAGTAATGGGGGTTTATTGTAAGGGTAGATGTGGAAGTAGAAAATACAGGATTCTCAGCTTCTGGACTAAACCACATGGAAAAACCACAGTCAGAGTGTTTTATATTTATATAGATTGTATATAAATTATATGTAAATATATATTTACATATATAAATTAATGTGTAAATATATAACATATATATTACACATACATAAATTAATATGTAAATATATAACATATATATTACACATACATTTTATTATATATAATAAAATAAAAATATAATGTACATAATATAAATATATATATATCAATAAAAGGTCTATTCAGCAAATAGTGCTGGAAAAACTGAATGCCCACACAGAAAAAAAAATTAATCTCAACAGTACTTCAGATCATACACAAAAATTAACTGAAAATATATCACAGACCAAAACTTAAAAGCTAAAACACTACAATTTCTACATAAAAATATTTTACAGAAAATTTCTATAGTAAATCATTGTGACTTTGGAACAAGCAAAGACTTCCTAGATAAGACACCAAAAAACATAAACCATATTCATTGGTTGTGACAAACGAAACATATTTACATTAATACAGGGAAAGTGGGTTGGGCTGTATGAGAACTCTTTGTGTTATTTTCACAATTTCTTTTATAAATCTAAAACTATTCAAACTAAGAAGTTTATTACAAAATAGCATGAACCATAAAATTAAAAATAGCTAAGTTGACAAACTAAAAACTTGTGCTCATTAAAAAGACACAATTAGGAAACCGAAAAGACAAGTTATAATATGGGAAAACTTTTTGCAAATCATATATCTGACAAAGGAATTGTATACAGCATATATAAAGAACTCTCAAAACTCAACAAAAAACCCACTACAATTTTAAAAGATTTAAATAGACATTTCACTAGAGAAAATATATGGATGGCTTATAAGCACATAAGAAAATATTCAGCATTAATTACTAGGAAAATGAGATACCACTACACACTTATTAAAATGGCTAAAATTTCAAAATAGACAATTCCATGAGTATAGATGATGCAAAGCAATTGGAGTTCTCATTGCTGGTAGGATTGCAAAATGGTACAGACACTCTTTAAAAGAGATTAGCAATTTCTTAAACTTACACTTACCACATGACCCAGTAATCTTCCCATTGTGCCTACCCAAGAGAAATAAAAATACTGTGCCCTCTACTCAATGGTTCACAATCCCCAGAAACTGGAAACAATCCAAATGTCCATGGACCAGTGAATGAACAAACGTCTACATGATGGAATGGTATTCTACAACAGGAGTAAAGGGACGCATGGGTGGCTCAGTTGGTTAAGCGACCAACTCTCGATTTCAGCTCGGGTCATGATCTCAGGGTTGTGAGACCGAGCCCCACATGCGGCTCCATGCTGGGCATGCATGGAGCCTGCTTAGGATTCTCTCCTGTTCCCTCTGCCCCCTCCACTTCCTCCCTCTCTCTTAAAAAAAAAGAAAAGGAGTGAAATACTGATGCACACAACACAGATGAATCTCAGAGATGAAGGAAGCCAGATGCAAGGGGCAACATACTGCACAATTCTATTTATCTGACATTCTGGAAAACTCAAAACTATAGTTTGCCAGGGACTGAGTGCCCAGGAAGAGTATTGACTACAGAGGACAAGAGAAAACTTTCTGGGGTGGTAGACTCTATTATCTTGATTGTGGTGGTTATTAAATGACTGTACACATTTGTCAAAACTAATAAAAGTATATACCTGAAGAGGGAAAATCATGCTGTATGTAAATCATACCTTAAGCTATTTAGGTTAAAAGAAAACTGGGAAAATATCTCCTATATTACTTTACACACTTTACATACTTCTCTTTTTCATTAACATCGGAGCACTAAATGGGCTATAAAAACGTGACTTTGGGGCACCTGTGTGGCTCAGTCGGGTAAGCATCTGCCTTCAGCTTGGGTCATGAGCCTGGGGTCCTGGGATCCAGTCCTGTGTTGGGCTCCCTGCTCAGCGGGGAGCCTGCTTCTCCCTCTCCCTCTGCTCCTTCTCCCTGCCCATGCCCTCTCTCTCATTCTCTCTCTCAAATAAATAAAATCTTTAAAAAAAAACATGACTTTAATGACTACATAAAATTTCACTGTGTGGGTATATTGTAACATAATTATTGTCCCACCACTGGATGGTCTTCATTTCCAATGTTCTTACGTATGTTCCTCCATAAACATCTTGTACACCAGTTTAGTCTTTAATCTCTGATTATTGCATTGGAACAAAATTCCAGATGGGAAATTACTGAGCTAAAGGATGTGCAATAGATTAAGGTTCTGAATCTTTATTGCCAATTTGCTCTCCAGAACAGGTGGAAAACAGCTTACACGCCCACCATGATAAGAGCGGGTCTATAATAGTAGTCTCAAATACATCTTTTATTTTATTTTTTAAATACATCTCTTTTTAAAATATGAAGCAATCATACAAGAAAAGACTTCCTCTACATATCTGAGGGACGCAGCACCCTGTCATATCTAGAACACGAAACTAAAACATCAGAAAAAGGTCTATGGGGTAGTAAGAAAATGAACAAATGTACAGAAAAGAAGATCTTCTGAGAATTTCCAGGAGCCCTGGAAGCAAGCTTTTCTCAAATGATATTTTTTTCTCAAGAAGAGAGATTAGTTTTTCCATTTATAATACATTGTTTTGTGTAATAACAGCAAAATAATTCATCATAATCCTTTAAAAAAAGAGAGAGAGAGAGATTTATTTGAGAAAGAGAGAGAGCACAGGAGTGGGGGGAGCAGCAGAGAGAGAAGCAGGCTCCCAACATGGGGTTCAAACCCAGGACCCCAAGGTCATGAGCTGAAGGCAGATGCTTAACCAGCTGAGCCACCCAGGTACCCTCATTGGAATCCAATTACACTCCTATTTTCAAGAGCGATCATGTATTTTAATCAAGATATCCCTCTCCTTTTACCCATCAGTGCTACTGAGTCAGAATGTTGGAATTTTGATAATCATCTTTCACCATAACAAATACCATACTCACAATATTTTTTCCATGTGCTGATCCCTGTTTTCAAAGCATAGTTTATGCTAATAGATGACTCCTTTATATTAGAAACAGAAAAATTTTATGCATTATATTTTCTAGTGAAGTCCCTATTCAGACATTAGCTGTGCCATTACTAATATAAACACTGCTTACCTAACATTTTAACTAAAAAGTGACCAAAACAGAAGACCTAAACCTGGACAATGTGAAGTTCAGTTTCAAAATGTCCTCATGGTGAATGAATCACATTTGTGAACCTCAGCCATCTGATTCTGCAGTTCCAATCATCACTTTCCATCACTGACTTGAAAGATGAACAATGTCTATCTGAATAATTCCATCAGACACCCTCTTCTCTCAATGATTCGTGCAGATGGGAATTTTGATTGTACAGAATTCATGTAAAGTTTTAACCTGCGTCATGAAATTCTGGAATAGAAAGAACCCTATTTCGCTAAAATCCTCACAATGGGTTGGTAGTTGTGCTGACTGCAAACTCCGCTTCCAAACCCTTCACTCTCTGTACTCACCCGTCCCGCCTTGCTCTCTGCTCCACATGGACTGGAATAATTCATTTGATTGTACATTTCAGGTTTCTCCCACCAGAATGCTTGATCTGTGAAATGAATAAAAAACCACACCAATAAATACAGAATGCAAAATGGTGGTTGCCAGAGGGGTGGGAGATAGGAGGATGGGCAAAATGGGTGCAGGGGAGTGGGAGGCACAGGCTTCCAGTCATGGAATGAATAGGTCACAAAGATGAGAGGTACAACACGGGGAATAGAGTCAATGATATTGTAATAGCGTTGTGTGGTGACAGGTGGTAGCTATGCTTGTGTTGAGCATAACATAATGTATAGGGTTGTCCAATCACTAGGTTGTGTACCTGAAACTAGTATAACATTGTGTGTCAACTACACCCAATAAAAAAAAAGTCACACCCACGAAGGTGCTGTTCCCAACCATCTTTGATATTCCATTACATCTTCCAGAATTCAGAGACCAAAGCCAACTTCTAAAATAAATTTAAAAAGCATACTTAGATGGATTTTTTAAAAAATAATGCACATCAAGTTCTAGGTCTGATTTTATTTATTATTATTACTATTATTATTATCATTTTATTATTTTTAGGACCTCCTTTTACTTTTAAGGAAAATGCCCCAATATCTGAATCATTTAAAAATGGTCTGAATAGACAATCAGAATAAGTATCACACACCCCCACTATGATCCCCTTTCCTTCTCTCTCTCTCTCTCTCTCTCTCTCTCTCACACACACACACACACACACACACACACCTATTTCCCAAAGACTGTCAGGAACCTATACAAGGTGCCCTCTCCCCCTGGCCATGGCCAGTACACAGAATCCACCAGCACTCAGGACCAGACAGCCTGACTAAGGCCAGCCCAGAACAAAATGGAAGGAAACAAAGTGCCCCTCAAACCCACTCTCCTGCCACTTCACTGTTCTCTCTGCTGCCAAGTTTCCCTGCCTCCCACCCCACTTTGCTGTCACAGTCCCTACTCTAACTACCTGAGAAACCTACCTTGTGTTTGATTCCTGCAGCAAAACACAATAAATGTCCAAAAAGGGCTAAGCCCTCCTAGGCAAATGAGTCGGCAGAAAAAAACAGTAAATGGAGAATGAGACGATGAGAATTCTCTTTCCAGCTGTACTGCTTCCTAGCTGAGCCAGACACTGAGGCTCTCAGCCAACAGCAGTCTAGCTCCACATTTGGAGGCCCTAGAGCCCAAATGCATTTGCTCCCAGGTTTGGGGACTCATCCAATAACTCTGTGTCTTGAGCCCCTTCTGGACTGTTTTGCTTTAAAATATCTAGCTCCAGAGTAAACTAACTTTTGAAAAAAAAATGCACAATTCACCAAGATAATAGACCCATCCAGGAGCCTGTTCACTATAATCATCCATATCCCCAAAGCACTGAATTCCGCCCTGTATATAATTAGAAAGAAGAAGCAGGCAGACACCTGCCAAATGACAATGGAAAAGCAACAGAAGGTTATGGAGTGACCCGCCTGGTGGAGTAGCTGCAAGCATAGAACGTAAGAATCACCTCCCAGCACCACTGAGGTAGGTGTTTAACCCTAAAACAGATCCCGGCACAGAGAGGCCCTCAATCACCTTTTGTTGAGTGGCTGCATAAAGCCATGGGTGACTAAATCAAATGAGAAGAAAGCATGCAGTCTGGCAGAGGAAAATCTACCTATTCTAGGATGTTAGAAAATAGGTGCTCTTAGCAATATCAGCCAGGGAGTGAACCTTATAGGGCAGGAGAATGAGTGGGTTCTGTTGATGGTGTTTTCTCCCCAGACGGAAGCGGGGGAGTCGATCCATCCTCCCGCTAAGTGGATATCATGTGGCAGGGGACAACAGGTTCTGGCACAAAGGAATACAAGTGGCAGCTCCCCACCTTTGCCGGAGCGTGAACTTCCATGCAAAGACCCCCCAGTACCCCCGCTTCCTCTCTCGCCTCCCCACTTAGTCCCACATCCCATCCCTGGTTCCGCATCCATTATTCCACTTTGTTGTGTTTGTCGGCTCTGTAGTTTATCTAAGCAAAACCTGGACTTCTCATAATATACAGCACAAGGGTTCAGTATTTGTGAAACGAGCAGAACATTAGAAACGTGTTTAGGAGGCCGAAGGGAACTGGGATATACTCAGAACCTAGTCCCGTCCTCACATGTAGCAGTCTATGGAGCTGACATCATCACGAATCAGAAGAGATGTGTGCAGCGGGGCGCGCAGGATTCCTGCACACAGAGGCTCTACAATGGCACCTCTGGGGTGGGGGAAGAAGGGTTTGAAACAGGATATGGTCCCCCTGATTACATCTGTGGTCTGCTTTTTGACTGGCCTACAAGTAATTTGGGACAAACGTTGTATTAAATAACCTTCTCCTTCACCTGCTACTACAGTTAGAGCAGGAAACACATATGATGGCTTCAGATGTGAGCCAGATTGCCCTGAGATCCTCAGCCAAACTAAACAATCTCATCCCAGGGCACGGAATTCACACTTCTGGTCGCTCATTCATAAACTTACTCGTTTCGTTAATACTGCACACCGATGCTGTCCACTATGAGAAATACAATGGTGAACAAAACCCCCTCTAAAATTGGTAGTTTCCACCTCGGGATTTCATAGTCCTAGAGTTTACTGTCCTATATCACCCAGGGTACAATTAATTTATTTCACTTCTTCCAAGATGTTTCTAAAGATTAGAGGAAGGAGGACATGAGATAAATGCAAGTTCAAGTCCTAGCTCTGCTACATAGAGGTGATCTTTGGCCAATTTCTTAATCTTTCCAAGCTTTAGTTTATTCATCTATTGAATGGGAATGATAATAGGTATCTCACAGGACTGTTAGTTTTGCTTAAAAGAAAAACAAGCATAAAGTGCAGAGAATAGTATCTGGTATACGGAAGAAACTAAATCATGGTTAGTTTGTTCCTTCGAGCCTATGAATTTCCGATCATCTTGTGATCAGTTGCCACTGGGCCACTGTCGCGCATCCCTGCGCCTTAGCGCGCCCTTTCGTACTTAGCACCGTCACTGAATTTGACCTCATTCGCCCCAAGAAGTTTGACTCTAACATGGCGCTTTACATACTGTGGCTGTTCTTTGCTTTCAACACATGCCAGCGTGAAAATTTTCAGTAAGCAAGCAGAGACTTCCTAAACGTTTTTACATTACTACTAATAAAGACTGACACTTACTGACTCGAAGTTCACCGAGCTCCAGGCACGATTTTAAGAGCTTTGCCTGTGTTATCCCCGAATTCACCTGAGAGCACTGAGAGGTAGGGACTGTGTTGTGCCTGTTTTTATAGCTGAGGAAATTGAGCAGCGTGGCCAAAGGTCTACCGCTAGTCAGAGAGGGGAGGTAGGATTTTAGAACCCAGGTACCCTGGCTCCAAGGGCCATCCCCTTAATCACTGTACTGTATTGCTTCTTGCCAAAGGACCCACAGATAGTGATTATTAAGTGTTACTGGGTGGCCAGTAAGATGGTAAGAGGTGGCCAGGTTTTCGGCCAACGCATTTGATCACAAAATGCTAATAAATCAAAAATTGATTATATGGGTGTTTGTAAAAAGAGAGAGAGAGGGAAGGAGGGAGGGACAATCTCAATTACAGATGGCTCTGTTACACATGTAACAGAAGTGACATCCATGCTTCTGTAAACTTTGAAAGCCTATGTTCTGGGTTTATCTAAACTCCATAGGCACCTTGCATTCATGCAATGTCTACCAGGTCCTCGGCACGTGGCCAGCACCACTGTGATGATACACAGATGAGAGCGAGGAGTCCTGCCAATGAGGATCACCTGGCCTAGGAGAGCTTCATGATGGGTTGATTCCAACGCATCTGGTGTGAAGAAGTATTGTGGACACACAAAGGTGAAGTGAGTATCCCCCAAGACCACTTACCTAACAAAACAAAGGGACAAGTCCTCTTGGAGTTCTGGAGGCTTCCTTCACGTGGGTTCTCATGAGGGTCTTTTTCACTAATTCTACAATAATGGAGAGCTGAGCCCTGCTGAACCAAGCTCTTCCAAGACAGAACCTTTCTCTGCTCAGTTGGCTTCAAGTAAACCTGAGCATTCTGCACTTCTGCAATTTCCCTCTCCCACCATCCAACCTCCAGCCCTCTCCATGCCTAGATTTCTAGGAAAATGAACACAAAAGGTCAAATCAGACAGTTCCTTCCAGACGCAGTGTTTCTACCATGTTATGGCTTATTTCAATGGAATCCTGCCCAAGGGCTGGAAAAGGAACTCCAAGATGTAAATGCAAAGTCCCCTCGAATGCTGGATTTTATGAGAAGTTAAACTCACTGGGTTTGGGTTAGCGATAGTGAATGTTATTCCCATCTCAGAGCTGGTTTTGTACAAAGGATGGAGAGAAAAAGAATTAATACATAAAAGACTGTTTAAACAGCTCAGTTTTATAATGGCAAGAAGAAAATACAGGGGAAAATGTCTTTTCATTTCACATTAAAAGCCGAAGAAAAAAACTTCTTCAGCTTTAAAGAACAAAGGAATAATAGAAGTACACAAAGCAAACTTTATAGATAAGTTCTATAATCTTATTAGCAGCAACTTTTCAGTACAAAATTTACAGATTATGGTATTTCTCATAACTCCTTGCTGCCCTAGGGAAAAAATACTTAATTGCCTAACTTTTATCTGAGTTCCTGGCTATCTTTCCTTTTATTTTCTTAAAGCACAGCTTATTTTAATTAATCACATAAAAAGGTTATCTTTTTTGATGACAGAAATCTGATTTACAGCCCCGACCTTCTTGTTCCCTTGTTCCCTCCTGGCAGTACCTAGCATGCTGTCTGTCTTGCTTATGTGCAAAAAAAAAAAAAAAAAAAGACATTGGTTTACTTATTCACCTTCCACAGAGAGAACCAACTTCTACCAGAAATAATAAGATATTTGGGTATTGAACATGTCAGCACTCTTAAATGTTCACATTCAATTTGAGGAAAAGTTTATATGACAAGTTTGGTCAGATGCCTAATGGAACAATGCAATGGAAGTAAAGAAAGCTCTGGAGAAAACAGCAGTGAAAGGTAATGAAAAATTGGAAAGCAGGATCCAGAGCTCAAAAAAAACTCAAAATTGATACAAAGACCTTAAAAACAGTGCTTTGAAAATCCAAAGAGCTAACACTTTGTAAGGCAGGGTTTCTTAAAGTATGGCCTGATACCTCTCCCTGCTCAAAAGAACCATGGAGTGCTTAATAAACCCAAATGGCTAAGAAGTGGTTAAAACCCACCCTAACTGCTACCAAGATCAAATCTGAAGTTTCCAGAACTGGTGCTATACCCGGGGCTACTATCATTCTGTAATGATATTATGGTGGTTATATGATGGTAAGAACGAAATACAATGAAACTTCTTAACTTAGCATACATTAGAAAATATCAACAAGAAGACAAAGTAAAATCCTTTGTTTTTACTCTAATTATTATAATAGATACAAAAGTTACAGTGCCTCCTGGTAGGCAAGTTTCTTGTCAACAGAACTACAAAGCCAATACATCCACAGGAGCACCTTCCAAGGGTCCATTCTGAAAGTATACTGCACAGCATAGATCTTAAGTGTGATTTGAAAAGCCTGGACTGGTTTCCCCATGACCCACAAGTATTAGATTCTTAGGATTCTTCTAAGTTTGATGCATTGATAAGAAAAAGAAACCTTGGAGGGATTTTAGTGAAGCCATGTGCCCTAGAAATATTACAGCTAATTTTTGACTTGGAGAAGAAGAAAGGGAATGACTTCCAAAAGACATTAACCATTCCACCTCATCGATTGCTGTGAGCCTGAAATGCTCATACATGTAATGTACCTGGAAGAGGGCAAGTGGTAAATGACCAGTAAATATTGCTATGATTAGTATTAATGATTGCAGACATTTTTTCCAACATTTTGTCCTAAGTCATAAAGAAATTGGCAGCTCTGCCATTCCCCACAGCTTACTGCAGATGACATTACTGTCTTAATGCAGTAGAGCCTGCAGCCTGTTTTGTAAGTAAAACATTCTTAATTTAAGCCAGTGGTGGAAGCTTTCCACGACCTGCAGCTGAACGCATCCCTAATGATACTACTTGCATTGAGTCAGTACCATTGAAATACAGCCTTAGATTTCATTTGCACAAATAACATCAATGATCTAACCCTTATCAAAGGTGAAATTATTAACTTAACAACAAAACTGAACAGATGACTTGTGAAAAAAGATGCCAGAAAAATTTCCTAAATGAAGTAGAGTCTTGGAGAAACCCAGTATTCTGTGACATAAGCATACCTTCACAGAGTAAACTGCAGGGCTTATGGTTCTCTTTGTTACTATATAACTGGAAGGTTAGGAGGATTGTTCTTCATTGGTCTTAGCAGAAGCACAAGGTACAGATGGGTTTACATAAAAGAATCCCAAGGGCTCTGGACCCACAAACCCCTCTAATCAGTAAGTACACTGAGACAACCATGAGGCTGCAGACACAGGCTACCTTTCATGAGAAAGGAGGAATGACTCAGAGGATGAAAGCAAGAGCCCAGCAGGGGCTAGAGCCATGGAAAATTATTCCCAGGACTTGAGTCCCCAAAAAAGGACTGCCTCTCTGTGCCAGCTGAATTTCAGAATTGCTATGGACCAGTGACTCATGAGAACCTCCTACCTCCCTCCTTTTTTGAACAGTAGTGTCTATTTTGTTATCCTGTGCCTGTCCCACCAATAAGTGTTGGTTGTATCCTTAATTCATAGGTCTTCAGATTGAGAAAAAGTGTATGAAACTGCACCCCAGGAGCCTCATCCACACCTGATTCTAATTTAGATGACAGCTCTCTGGACTTTCAGCTGATGTTATAAAGGGTTGGGGCTTTAAGAGGGGGGATTCTTGGGGTAGGGTGAAGATATTTTGCATGTGGGATGAAAGTGAATAATTTGAGGCCAGAGGGCAGACTCTGTCAGTCTAAAATATGTTCATAAATTCTCTTTTAAGCCCTTCAAAAGGTAGACCTTCATTCCATTTGCCTTGAGCGTAGGTTAGACTTAGTGAATGATTCTGAAAAAAATAGGAGAATGTGAAAGTGGCAGTAAGAGTCAGAAACACTATAAAGAGTAGATATGGTAGTTCCAATGGTGTCATAATCTGGGGCCGTTTGGGAAGGGGCAACTAGCCATTACAACCTAGAATTCTAAACCTATCAAAATTGTCAATTAAATGGGAGAACAGAATAAAGATATTTTCAGACATACAAAGTCTCAGAATATTTAACTATGCATTCTTTTTTAGAAAGTTATCTTAGGGTGTACTCCAGCAAAACAAGGGGAGGAGAAATAAAGAAAAAATATAATTAACAATAGCTAACATTAACTGAGTCCTTGTTTTTTGTGCCAGGCACCCTTCTGAGTGCTTTTCACACATTATTGCATTTAACTATATAACAATCCTATGATGTATATGCTATTACTATTATAATCTTATAGATGAGAAAACTATGTTACAAAGAAGCCAAATAACTTATCTAAGGTCACACAGTTGATCAGTGGTAGTCTAACCCCAGGCAGTCTGGCTCTTCAACACTCCCTACCTTCCCAGAGACTCATGCTACCATGAAACTATGAAGCCAAATTGGGAGAGCAGCAAAGGAAAACCCAGGATGAAAGCTATGAAGCAGAACTATTGAGTCACCTGACTAACCTGGGACAGTAAGAGAAAATGGTCCAATAAAGACAACTCTAAGGGGGGAACAAGATGTCTTCACACATGGCATGATTTGAGAAAGAGTGCAAGAAAACAAAGAAATGCAAGCAGAAAATTAATGAAAATCAAAAAATATCCATAAGATGGTCTTAGTCTGAATGAGCCAACCAAAACATGGCATGGTTTTTTGTGCATTTTTTTTAAAGATTTTATGTATTTGAGAGAGAGTGTGTGTGTGTGCATGCGACAGAGTATGAGCAGGGTCAGCGGAGGGGCAGAGGGAGAAGGAGAAGTAGGCTCTCCACTGAGCAGGGAACCTGACTCAGGACCCTGGGATCATGACCTGAGCCAAAGGTAGATACTTAACCAACTGAGCCACCCGGACACCATTGCATGGTTTAAAGCATTGATGGAGCATAATGAAAAAGAAACCATTTCACCTTGATGCTAGAGCTGTCTTCATTCAGAGGTCCAAGGGCTTCAAGGAAGGATCAATAACCCTAAGATTTGAATACTATTTACATAATCACAATGTGAACCGTATATTGGTTTTCAAGTTTTAGAATCAACCTATGAACAATCTAAAAGAGACTTGATTGCAGGCAGAATAACAATGTTAACAACCATGACAAATGAAGCCCAAAGCTGGGGCACCTAGGTGGCTCAGTCAGTTAAGCAGCAGCCTTCAGCTCACGTCATGATCCCAGGGTCCTGGGATCAAGCTGTGTGTGGGCTTCCCTGCTCAGCAGGAAGCCTAACTCTCCCTCTCCATTTGTGTTCTCTCTCACTCTCTCTCTCAAGTAAATAAATATAATCTGGGGGGGGGGAGAAAGGAAAAAAATAAAAAGAAAGTCCAAAGCTGATGGAGGTGGGAGAGAAAAAGTGCCAAAAGGATATGGAAGACATTTATCTTACAATGTCGGGAGTGAAAACTGATAGAACACATAAGAGAAATTAAACTATCTAGCTTAAAATTACATCTTGTGATGGTTAATTTCATGTTTCTACATGACTGAGCCACAGGATGCCCAGATATTTGGTTAAACATTATTTCTAGGGGGTCCATGAGGATGTTTCTGGAGTACAATTAACCACTGAATCAGCAGACTAAGCAAAACAGATTGCCATCCCAAATAGTGGTGGGCCTCATCTAATCTACTGAAGACCTGACTAGAACAAAAGGCCAAGTAAGAAAGAACCCACTCTCTCTCTCTGACTGTCTTCAAGCTGGGATACTGGTCTTTTCCTGTCTTCAGACAGACTTGAACTGGAACATACATCATAAGCTCTCCTGATTCGTAGGCTTTCAGACTACATAGGTGTAGAGTGGAACTACACCTTTGGCTCTCCTGGGTCTGCCCCTCTCAGCATCCCTGATCATGGGAGCCAATTCCTACTGATACCGATTCTCTGCAGAACCCTAGTACACATATGGAACCTCATCCACTATGCCTGTGTGCCCGCAGATCCAGCTCCTGCACTTCTCCTGCAAACTCTATGTCCTAGGTTCCTTGCCAACTGGCTTCCAGAGTGGTTTGACCAATGGAAGCTTGACTGGAGAAAGGCAGGAAGGTACAAGCTGATATTTCCCTCTCTCCCATTTCATTTTCTAGCAGGAATTTTATCTCCTCAGAGATCCTTGATCCTTTCCAAGCAGCCTCTTCTCCTATATTCCCAGCTCCTACCAGGCACAGTTCTATGTTTCTGCAGCCCTGGGGAGGGGCAGGGAGGGGGGGACAGTTTTTGATGATACTAATTTCTGATGGCTTCACCATCCTTTTCTTGGCTTCTGGAATGTCCCATCACATGTGTAACTGTTTAAAATACCTATCGTGACTCATTTTCTGGCTGGACCCTGATTGAAACAGTAATAAAGACAGGAATTCAGTCATATAAGTACACTGGAAGGTGAGGAGAGAGAAGAAAGCTGGTGTGAGTCAACCATATATCGTCTTCATAGAGGACGTCAGTAGATGGTGCCTAAAATTGATAAATCATGAATAGCAGTATATATATTATTTAGAATTACAAAGATAACCAACAAAAGAATAAAAACCTGAAACAGTTAAAAGTGTTGCCTCAAATTATGGAGACAGTAAAGAGACCTGTGGCTGCCAGGGACGGGGGGGCGGGCAGCAGGGGGCTGGGGGAGGGAGAGAACTGACGAAGCATAGCGAATTTTTATGGCAGTGAAACTATTCTGTATGATAGTGAAATGCTTAGAAACATGACATGATACATTTGTCAAAACTCACAAGACTGCACAACTCGAACAGTGCACTCTAAGATAAACTATGGACTTTGGTTAATAATAGTCTTAATATTGGCTCAATTGTAACAAATGTACTATACCAACGAACACAAGATGTTTATAATAGAGGAAAATATGTCTTGGGGGGAGGCAGGAGGGAGAACTCTCTGTACTTTCCAGTCAGTTTTTCTATAAACCTAAAACTGTTTTAAAAACTAAACTCCCTTAATGAAAGGAAGGAAGGAAGGGAGGAGGGGGAGGAGGAAGGGAAAGAGGGAGGAAGGGAGCTATCTAAAAGCCATGGAGGAAACTTCCATGCATATTACTAAGGGAAGGAAGCCCATCTGAAAAAGCTACATGCTTTATGATCCCAACTATAATGACCTTTTGAAAAAAACAAAACTATGGAGACAGTTACAGAGACCAGTGATTGTCAGGGTTTAGGGGGAGAGAGGAAGTGGTGAATAGGTGGAGCCCAGGCATTTTTAGGGTGGTGTAACTATTCTGCCTAATACTGTAATGGTAGATACGTGACACCGTGTATTTGTCAAAACTTAAGCAACTAGACAACACACAGAGTAAATCCTAACATTATTGATAATGTGCCAATAATGGTTCATCTATCAGTTATAATAAAGGAACCCACATTAACGCAAAGTATTAGTAAACACAGAAACCCCTGGGGGTAGGGATACTGTACTTTCAGTGCAACTGATCTTTAAACCTAAAACTGTCCTTTAAACTATAGCCTGTTTTTAAAAAGCCTGAGGGGGGCCCCTGGGTGGCTCAGTGAGTTGAGCCTCTGCCTTTGCCTCAGGTCATGGTCTCAGAGTCCTGGTATCTAGCCCCGCATCTGGCTCTCTGCTCAGCAGGGAGCCTGCTTCTCCCTCCCTCTCTGCCTGCCTCTCTGCCTACTTGTGATCCCTCTCTCTCTGTCAAATAAATAAAAAATAAAAATTAAGAAAGAAAGAAAGCCAGCCAGCCAGCCTGAGTTTTTAAAACAAAGTGTTGCTTCTAGGGGAGAGATGCTTGTGGGTAAAACAGACCTTTTTTTTTTTTTAATTGCAGTCCTTATGTGCAATTTAAGGTGTTGTGTTTGTTTTTGTTTTTGCATTTGTATACATGACTCGGATTGAAATATTTTAATTAAAAAAAAATCTGTTTACCTGCCCAGGATAGCTAAAATGAGAAAGACCAAAGATAGCAAGTGTCACAAGGCTATGACGTATCCAGAACTCTCTGGCAGTACTATAGAAGTTCATGTAAATTGGTATAACCACTTTGGAAAACTGTTTGGCAGTATCTTACCAAAGCTGATTATTTGCATAACATGTGTCCCGGCAAGTTCTCTCCTAGATTAATGCTATTTTAAAAAAAAAATGTTCACCAAAGGACATGTTCTATGATGTTCACCGAAGCTTTATTCCTAATTGCCCATCAAGAGTTGCAGAAACACTGTAGATTATTCACACAATGGAATTCTACGCACCAATGAGAATGAAGGATTTAGAAGTACATACAATAACATGAATATCACAAACATAATTTTGAGTGAAAGAAGCGAGGCATAGGACCATTCCATTCCCATAAGGTCCAAAAACAGGCAAAAGTTATCTATGCTGTAAGAAGTCAGAATAATTGTTATCCTCAAGGGGAGACAGTGACTGAAAGTGGCATGGGGGGGGGAATCCCCTGGAGTACTGGTAACGTCCTGGTTTTTTTAATGAGCTCTGGTTCTACAAGAATATTGAATTTATGCAATTTCATCAAGCCATGCTTATAATACTTCTAATATATGTACTTTCTATATGTATATTATGCTTCAATAATTTTATTAACCTGAGAGTGTAGACCCCTAAGTCACACCCTTTTTTCTCTACTCTCTCCATTAACATTTAAAGAATATACACTTGAAAAAAATCCCAGGAGAGAGAAATATATATACATTTTACATAGTTAATTTCAGTACTTGGAAGAATCTCAACGTTAACATTTCTACAAATAAGCAAGAGAAGTTCAGTTTTGAGTCCAGTAGAATATTTATTCGAACTTGCTGGGGAGCCATACTGTTTGGTGGTGTTATGAGTACTGCCTTCCATTTGGGCTTTGGATGTGTTCATCATGTTATAAATTATGGCTTAGGGTGACATTTACCAAGACAAATGAGTGCTGACAGTGAGAAGTCATTTCTCTTGCGAAATCTGCAATCAGGCTCGGTTTTGGGCTTCTTACCACTGGATAACGTCCATCTAGGGAAATTCTTTTTGTGTTAATTTCAGAAACTGCAACTTTGGCTTGCTTACCAAGTTAGAATACGTTGTTTTTCTTTGTGCTGGGAAAAATGAGAGCTAAATAACAGGCATTAGACCCAAAATCTAAAGATGAGTGTGTCAATGCTTCAAATATGAGGATATTTTTTAGTTTTGGTAATAACGTTCTGCTGTTTCAAACCCAACTATTGCACTCATTCATTTCCTTTAACACAGGAAGTACAAAGCTCACACAAACTGATTCTACATTAGTTCTGTATGTGTACATTAACATGGTTTTTAAGCAAGCCTTACTGAGCTTACTCCAAGTGAAAATTTAGTGTTGAAATTTGGCAAGTTCTTGACCTGTAACTTTAATCTATTACTTTTATAAAGTCTCAGATAGTTTAATATACATAACAGCATATTTTGAATATCTTTCAGAGATACGATAAAAGGGCCCAACATTTTTAAGCCTAGAAAACCTCCAACAGTGAAAACTACCTAATAAATCAACTTAATCCAACCTCCTGCTGTCCTTGCCTTCCATTTAATGCACCCACAAATTACCTTCTCATAATTTATCTTTTCGGTTTCCCAGACCACACTCTACTTTCAGGATGCCCAACTCCCATGGGACCAGTCAGTGTGTGTGTGTGTGTGTGTATTCAGCACATATATATATATATACGTATATATATATATATATATATATATATATATATATATATACACACGTATATATATATATATATACACACACATATATATGTATATATATGTATATATATATTTATTCATTTGTTCTTAACCACATGCCTTCAATTAATAGCATTTAAGCTTTTCCTATATGTTCCCCCATTAATAATCTTTTTAATCCTTTCAATAACCCACTAGTTCCTTGCCTAACCACATTTGATACTTGAAACTAAAGCACAGAGTGTTTTTGTGACTTACCTAAAGTTCTAATCCTTGTTAAGTAGCAAAGCTTTAATCCCATCCCAGACAATGTGATCCACAGCCATTACACCGCTGCCTCCAATTATTGGTAGGAACTCAGATACAAAAGCAAACTCAGGCCACATAGCACTATGAATCCTGCCCTTGCTAGCACTCCACTTCTACCCTCTAGACTATAAAGACAATTTTGCCTCTACTCTATTCTGTAGAAGAGCCTTTACAGATGCTACTCATACATAGAACACTCCTACTTTCTTCCATAATATGAAAAAACGTGAGCATTAGACTTTTCATCACCATCACAGGGGGAATCAGGGTCAGGACTCAAAACTGAATTTTGATGCATTTTTAGAGTCTTTATTGACGGCAAACTGGGTAATGGCTTGGGTTTGGACATGAAGAAGCACTGTCATGGAGATTCACTAGATCGTCAGTTGATGTAACATTGACTCCCATGATAGCATAAAACACATTATCTCAGGACTTCCAGGATTCTGAAGTCCACAAAAGAAGTCAAAACTTATCACATCGTAAAAATGCTTCCCGACTCACATGCAACCATAAAATCCCTTTTCAAAAACTTACATCATTAGAAAAACCAGACACTGTATATTCTCTAAAATTTATTTACAGTTAATAAATTAAAAAGAAAGGTACAACCAGATTGTAAATCTTAATCATATGCGCACATCAAACTGTCCAAGAAAACAATTCAGTTCCATTACAAACAATTGCCTTCTAATGCACTTAAGACATAAAGTCTATCAAAAAATATTTTAAACACACCAATAAAGTAAATATTATGTATATATGTCCATTAAAAAACACCAATTTAATTTAAAGAGCGCTGTGGCAATCCTTAAAACAACAAAAAAAACTTTGAGTTCAAAATTGCTCAGATTTTTTTGTATTCAAATATTTTTCACGTGTCTTTATTGAATCATCTCCAGAAAAATAGTACTATTGTTGCACACAGCAAATCAGTGTGTGTCAGCCACCAGCTTAAATTACACTTGTCCAATCAGGTACTCAAACTTGGACAAAATAAATACACACCACAACAGTGACACTCTGCACTAACAACAATGAAGCTTGCCCTCAACGATCAGAACATTACTGGATTTGGTAAGGAAAATAAGTTGCTGGTTGACAAGGAAGATAAAAATGACATCAGGAACTCAAAAAAGGTTATTTGAGGTGCCGCTCACCACATTTAGGCACTCAAGATTCAATAAAAGCATAGCAAGGTGATAAACTTCCTCTCAGCTTCCCCCCTTTACTTGTGCCATACGAGATATAAAGGTAAGAGAATGAATAAAGATCATGGTATTTCTTTCAAAAAACTATATACAAGCTAAGCTACAGACTCACTTTAGAAGACAGTTAAATGAATGCCTCACCACGAAGGCCACCGTGCCAAGTTCCTTTTCACATTCTGCCCAAGAGTATCCATAAAATACTTTCATCTTCCTATTATATACTCATCAACTATATTAGTTGTTTCTTCACATTTTATAAGTTGTAAAACAACTAACTTTAGCAAGGTTTTGCTAAAGAAAACTTGGCAAAAATAAAGATTTGTTTACATCTTATCTCACAAACTAGAAATGGCATGATATTTCAATAAACCAGATATATAACGTATTGAATTTAGGATGGGCAATCAGATCCAAACTGAAATCAGATAGCCCGCATAATCCAAAAGCATTTATGCAAGTTCAAGTGCACTAAAGTAACAAGGCATAAGAGGAAAAAAATAAGATTCTCCATTAAAATAAATGCATGGTATCAATGGTTATGTTTCAATTTTGTGCTGATCAAAGTTACAGCTACATCTAATTTCAAAATCCTCTGGGAAGCTATCTAGATAAGCTATATGTTGAAATTACATTCTAATATGGCCATTGGATTTATTTTTTAATTATTATAAAATTATATACAATAGTGAAGTGGTACAAATACATATTTTTCCCTCAGGTGCTAATTAGCTAAAAAAAGTTAATTTGGGAAGAGAAGAAGAAAACCCTATGCATTTAAGTACAATTGGCAATGGAAGCTAAAAACCAAAAGAATATATATAAGCTTCCTATCACACAAATATAATTTAACACTCTCCATCTTCTAAGTAATTATTCACTTCTATTTACTCATGTGACAGTATTTTTAACAACACATTATCATCGAGTAGTGAATAAAAGAATATGAGGCTTACTGGGAAACTGGCATAAAGTCTTATCTTTTTTTTTTTTTTTTTTTTACAAAACAAGAACACTGAAATTAAAGTCACAAAACTCCTACTAGTAACTATTAAACTTGAAAAATTCATTTCAGAAAGCTATGCCATTTGAATTCTAAAAACACAAGAGTCAAAATTGCAACTCTCATTATTCCCCTAAGAAGCTGCCAAGCAGAGAGAAACCTTAATATTGAAGATTTCACATGTCATGTTCCAGCCTGGTATGGATGGTTCCATGGCAGAATACTTAAAAGTTGAAATAATAGTGGTACAAAATCACTACTTGACCCTTTAGATATTGCAGTAAGATCTGGCTGCGGCACCACTGGCTAAAAACCATTATTAAGTCTTGCTGCCACCAATGACCAAAGGCACTTGGATAATCAAGAATTCCACACTGGGCCATATGATACAAACACTATGACAAAAGTGTAAAAGAAGGGTCAGTACTCTGTGTGGCTCGCCTGTTCAATTCCTGTGGTCTTCGGCTGTCAAACAAAAGACCAATAACTGCAAACATAATTATGAATGGAAATAAGATAATAAAGGAAACTCGTGGAGCAAAACTAATTGTCATGATGTCTTTACGAGTGATGGACAGCGATCTGGACATTTCTTGTTATCCAACAACAAAAACAAAAACAAGGAAGGAAAATCCATTTTGCCCAAAGTTAACTTCCACCAGTTATTTGATACCAAGAAATGCCCCACCCCTCTAGATCATTAATACTTCTGAGAATTCCAATGGGTATTCTGTTTGGCATTTTAATCACAGCGTTTATACATACTCATTTTGCCTATGCGATTTCCATTTTAAAATAAATTATCCTTGAAATATTCCCAGATCTATCTGTTAGACTACTACAAGGAAGCCAAATCATTTCCAATCGGATTCCATCCATCTCTTTAACCAACACCAGTTCTTTATAATTCACTCATCTTTTTTTTTATCACAAGCCATGTGGTTTCAATGCACTTTAAATTTTATTCAATTAAAAAGAATTTAACAATTCAACTTTTTCCTAAACAAAACTTCATGAGTTTCTACCATTTCCTTTAGGAGCTCAGTAAATATAAACATTAAATTTCAATATAAAATCTTTAGAAACACCTCAAAAATGTAGAAACAGTTGTACTTTGCATCTCTTTGTTTGTAATCACTGAGCCCATGAAATTCAAAGCCATACAAAATCCTTACACCTATTAAGAGTCATAAGCTTGAATTTCTTAGACAATATCCTTGGTCAAAGCTTTGGAATCCAGTTGAAATTCGGAAACGAGTGGGATTCAGAATACCCTGAGCACAAACTAGTGCAACACCTTTCCAAAAAAAACATATTCGAGCTTTCCTCCAGAAAGAGGGGTGGCAGTCAAAAAAGGAAAAAGGGGGGGCGGGGGGTGGATGAACAGCAAGTAAATTCTAGCTTTATTACACAAGCACGAAACCAAATTCCTTTGGAAAAAGAATGACTTCGGAGGACTTCCAGACCAGTGAGGTAGAGAGTCCAAAAGGGAGAAAACGGATCTGCCCCTATAGTCCTGGAGACGTCTCGGTCTGGGGTTAGGAAGAAAGGGGACCTCCCTTGCGGGTCCAGCTGCCTCCTCCCTCCGCAAACCCGGTGCTGGGAGGCAGCGGAGGGCACACCTGCCCCGGAGTCCCAGACGGCGGCGCCGCATCCCGCGGCCGCGGGCCGGGAAAGCTCATCCGGTGCTTCTTCGCCCGTAAAGTGCACTAGGGGACGCGGTCCAGGCCGGATCTGTAAACACTCGACTGTCACTTGTTCATCCCTCCAGGCGGAAGCCGTCCCGGGGCGCGGGGGCCGGGGCCGCGGCTCACGCCCGGGGCACCGGGAAGCGGCGAAGCCTCACCACGGGTTCCAGGTTCACTCGCAGGACTTGGCGCGCCCGGCGCCGCGCCGCCGCGAGGCTGCGCTCGCCCCACACGTCGCCGCCGACGCGGATGGTGGGGAAGGTGGTCAGCGTCGGGGTGGCCGCCCTCCAGATCTCCTCTAGGGTGCGGCCCCCGAAGCAGGGCCCGGGGGCCGCGGGCTTGGCGGGGCAGCCGTCCTCGGGGGCCG
>LNAC01000322.1:38606-63356 GCA_002007465.1 Ailurus styani | reverse complement strand
GCCCGCGTCAGGCTCCGCGGCGGCGGCCGCTCCTGGCGCCTCCGGGCCGGCGCGTCTCTCGCTACTTTTCTCGCCTCGGCCGCCGCCCCTCCCCCTCCGAGGGCGGAAGACGCTGGTGAATATCCTGCCGCCCGGTACAAGATGGCGGCCGGCGCCCACCCCTGGGCTTTGTCATTGGACGGCGCCTGGCCCCCTGGTTTCTTTCTTCTCCTCTCTAGCCTCCTTTCGCCCTCTGCCTTTCTTTAAATGCGCCCGCCTCGGGCCCCTCCCACCACGGCCTCGACTCCACCCATTGGGTGCTCTCAGAAGAGGGGCGGGGACTAATGGGGGAGAGGCCAGGTCCTGGAACATGGTGCTGGGGTGGGTGGTGGTGGTGGCCCTTGAACGCCGGTCAACAGTTGGGTGGACATGTGGGGAGGATGCCATGTCTACAGGAAGAGGTGGACTTGAGCTCCACCTTGGGGAGAGTCCCTCTCAGAGTGAGTGGGTGCATTTGTGGATGGAGCTCGGTGCATAACAAAGGGAGACCTGCCCAAAGGCTGTCCCTCCTATCACAGCAAGGGAATTTGGGGGTGAATCTAGAAGGAAGGGGCCTTTCACGGTTCCCCTTCCAAACCTTCAAAGTTCTCTTTTGGCATCTTCATCCAACTCTTCCCTCCTTTGGCCCCGATCCATCTCAAGCAACCGACAATGATCCAGAATCATTCAGCTAATAATATGGGCAGCATTGGTGAGATTATCTCCTTCTAGACAATGGAACCATCTTCCTGTTTAAGAGATACTCTGCTTCTCCGGAAAGCAAAGCCTCTTATGCCTGTAATACTCAATACTTGAGCAGAGACTGCTCAAGTTGATCAGAGATCAATTACAACAAAGCCATTCTCCTTAACGAAAATACCTGTTTTCAAATATGTAGTTCTTTCTAAATGACTGCATTGCACTTTTCATTTGGTTTCAATGTGTTCATTTGCAGCACCATCTCTATCATTCAGAAGAGATGCAGCATCACAATCAAAGTTCTCTTGATAATACATTGTTAAAAACACATTCCCTTCTGTGCTTGAGGGGAGGACTACGAATGTTTAGAGAAAAGTGGCCACTCACTAGTCCTCTTTTCTATCCTGACTGGCACTCTAATGGACACGTCATGTTTGCTAAGTAAATCAATAAAATACGCTGATTATTTGCAGTGAGGTGAGAAAGAAGGATATAGTGAAATCCCTAAGAACAGCGTAATTTTATATTTTACATTTATTATGCAATTTTCTCTTAACTCCCTTCAATTTTTAAGGTTAAAAAAAACTCTCAATACTTAGAACTTTAAGGTAAGCATGCAAATTTTACCCTTCAGTGAGCATCTTATTTTGCAGTAGAAAACTGATAAAGCACAGAAGTTTAATCATTTGCATACAGTTGCTAATAGTTTCCTCCAATATTTGAGCTGAAAGATACCAAGTTCAGTCTCCTTATTTCACAGATGAGGAAATTTGGGCCCACAGAGGTTCAGGAATACCGCTTGCTGAGAGCAGGACGGGGACCATGGTTTAGGTTATTGGATTCCTAACCTAGTGATCTTTATATTTCACTGGAGGCTTTTCAAATTGTGTTGCCCAGACTCAAGAGGTTCCATAGAAAATGCTTAATGCATGAGTGAAGTGACCAAGGGACAGAGCTGTACCCCTATTTCTACTTCAACTCCATCCAGAATGGAGCAGTTTTTATCAGTCTTGTATTGGGCTAAACAGATATTTTGTTTGAACCAGATAATATTTTGTTTAGTGTCAATAAAAGCTAAACCAAAACTATTTTGAAAGTTTTCTCTAGAAAACTCTAGTTTTCTCTAGACCAGAGCACCCTCCCCACACAACGGGTTTATAGCAAAAACAGAACTTCCTATCAGGAGACCAGTTCTCTGCCTACCAAAAATCATAGCAACTTTCTGAAGAGAAAATCATTTTCCTAGAAAAGCACACCTGATCTCAGATCAGGATTAAGGAGCCAATTACCAGCTTCTTAAATCTTTTTTTTTTTTAAGATTTTATTTATTTACTTGAGAGAGAGAGAGTGTGTGTGAGAGAGAGCATGAGAGGGGATAAGTTCAGAGGGAGAAGCAGACTCCCCACAGAGCTGGGAACCCAATGCGGGACTCGATCCCTGGACTTTGGGATCATGACCCGAGCCAAAGGCAGTCACTTAACCTACTAAGCCACCCAGGTGCCCTCTTCATATGTCTTTATAAAGAAATTATATTACAACTTTTTATATCACAATTAGTTTTCTTGATCATTCTGGGAACACATAATAATGTGCAATTTGAGTAACTTCCACTGGAATGCCCCTGCAGACTGACAGAAAATCTCACAATGTGAGCCAACAGAATGTTAAGGGGACTTCATAATAAAAGAAGAGGGTAAAATAAGGATTTATGTACTCCTGGCTTCTCATATTGTTTGCTATTCCCTTTCTTCCATGTTAATCATATTATAAGTACTTCTGGATCTTTTGCCACATAAATACTTAACAGGCATCTATACAAACTTGCAGATTGGACTTCAATTAAGAGGCTAAAACTTTATTTAATTCAATTTTGATTCTAAGAAAATGTAACATTTCGACAAGTTGGCAAGTATTAAAAAGATCTTTTATAATACCTGCTCGCTTAATTTACTTAAAATGAAACTATTTTATGTAATATTTTTAGGAACTAGTATCATGTTAAATTGCTTATATTATCATATACTTTTAAATATGGCATTTATCGTCTCTCTATTCTTCTGTTTTCTCTATTTCTTTCTCTTTTTTTCTTACATTTCTTCTTGACCTCTAGCTTTTGATTAACTGAAATCCTTATCCATTCGCTATAAGTAAGTAAATGTAATTTACTCATAAAGATAATATGTTTCTTCTAGTTCTTGGGACTGTCCTGAGATACTATAAAGTTTATGGAAAGCTGTCAAATTTTTGTTCTTTAAGAATGACTGTCTGAAATCCTGAGTTTATTCCCTTACCTTTCACAGGGAATGATGCTTCCTATGTCAGATAACTAAGTGGTGGGTAGTGAGAATGAACAGAAAAAAACTAGCTGTATCTGTATGTTTTCTGAATATGTAAGTTACATAGCTTAAAAATAAATCTGAGTGGAATAAAGTGATTTAAGGAAACAAAAATAAAATAAATCTCCTAGCTACCTAGACCTCTGCCTTAAGACCCCACATCTATAAAACAATTTGCTTCTTGAAAAGTGGCCAGAAAATAAAAAGTATATGTAAATGAATACAGTCAACTAATCTATGACAAAGGAGACAAAATATGTATAATAAGGAAAAGACAGTCCCTTCAATACCTGGTATTGGGAAAACTGGTCCACTTTCTTACACCATATACAAAAGTAAACACAGAATGAATTAAAGACCTAAATGTGAGACATGAAACCATAAAACTCCTAGAAGAAAACATAGGCAGTAATCTCTTTGACATCAGCCTTAGCAACGTTTTTCTAGATGTCTTTTCCTCAGGCAAGGGAAATAAAAGCAAAAATAAACTATTGGGACTATATCCAAATAAAAAGCTTTTACACAGGAAAGGAAACCATCAACAAAAAGAAAAACAACCCACCAAATGGGAGAAGATATTTGTAAATGATAAATCTGATAAAGGGTTAATACCCAAAATATATAAAGAGCTTACAAAAATCAATAGCAAAAAAAAATCCAATAAAAAAATGGGCAGAGAACAAGAAGACAAACAATGGCCAATGCACACATGAAAAGATGCTCAACATCACTAATTAGGGAAATTCAAATCAAAACCACAATAAGATATCATCTCACGCCTATCAGAATGTCTGGTATCAGAAAGACAAGAAATAAAAAGTGGGGTGAGGATATGGAGAGAAAGGAACCATGCACCGTTGGTGGGACTGCAAGCTGCTGCAACCACTGTGGAAAACAATGTGTAGGTTCCTCAAAAAATTAAAAATAGAAATATCATACAATTCAGTAATTCTACTATTGGGTATTTAACCAAAGATGACAAAAACACTAATCTGAAAATATATATGCACCCTATGTTTATTTCAGCATTGTTTACAACAGCCAAGATATGGATGCAACCCAACTGCCTATTGTAGATGAATGGATAAAAAAGAAATGGTATGTATATATAATGGAATACTACTCAACCATTAAAAAGAATAAGATGTCATTTGCAACAACACAGATGTACCAAGAAGCCATTATTCTAATTGAAATAAGTTAGACCAAGAAAGACAAATACTGTATGACTTCACTTATATGTGGAATCTAAAAAATAAAACAAATGAGCACACAAAAAAGCAAAACTAGACCCATAAGTACAGAGAACAAACTGCTAGTTGCCAGAAGGAAGGGGTGGGAGATGGGCAAAATGGGTGAAGGTAGTGGGAGGTACAGGCTTCCAGTTATGGAATGAATAAGTCATGAGGATGAAAGGCACAGCACAGGGAATATACTCATTGGTATTATAATAGTCTTGTATTGTGACAGATGTAACTACACTTGTGAGCAGAGCATAATGTATAGAGTTGTCAAATCACTAAGTTGTACACTTGAAACTAATATGACATTGTATATCAACTATACATCAATCTTTTAAAAGCTATTTTTTAAAGTATCTACAAGTGGTTGTGAAAATCAGTTTTGGAATCAAATAGATCTTTATTTTTAAAAATCCTCAGTACAAAAAAATATCCCAAGACATATTTTTTAACCTTTCTGAGCCTTACTTTACCTCATCTATAAAATGGACATAATCCCTATTTTAATTGATTATTTGAAGCACAGGGAATATACTGTATATAACATTCATAAACCACTTACTATAGTGCCTGGGTCACAGTAAGCATCCAATAAATAATAGTTACCCTTCCTTATTTTTCTTATCAAATCGTGAGTATTTTATTTGATTTAACCAACATATTTCAAACCCTGTATTTCAGTAGGAGCCAAGAAATTTTTTTAAGTAATAAATTGTTGAGAGGAAAGTCAAATACTATGGCTAGAAGGAAATTCAGAGATCATCTAATGAACCCAACACTTTTTTTTCCTTTTTTTTTTCATTTTTACTGTGTTATGTTAGTCACCATAAAATACACATCATTAGTTTTTGATGCAGTGTTCCAAGATTCATTGTTTATGTACAACACCCAGTGCTCCATGCAATACGTGCCCTCCTTAATACCCACCACCAGGCTTACCCATCCCCTCTACCCCCCCTCCCCTCTAAAACCCTCAGTTTGTTTCTTGGAGTCCACAGTCTCTCATGGTTAGTCTCCCCCTCCAATTCCCCTCCCCTTCACTTTTCTTTTCCTTCTCCTAATGTACTCCATGTTATTCCTTATGTTCCACAAGTAAGTGAAACCATATGATAATTGACTTTCACTCTTAATCCAGATGAGAAACTGAGATGCCAAGAAATCTATTCAAGTTCATATGGCTGGATAGTGGAAGGCTGTGAACTAGAACTTAGATTTTTGTTAGTCCAGAGTTGTTTCTAACATTCTTGTATTTAGTCCAAAGAGATAGCATTAATTTTTAGCTCAAATGAAATTAAATAGAACATGATTCATCAAAAAAAAAATTCAGCCTTTTCATTAGAAGCATTCTTAAGGCATTTCGATTTTTCTACGAAAATTATTTCAAAGCTCCAATATGCTCTAATTAATATTACTAATGTGAAGTAGAGAAAGGCCATATAAACTGAGAAGCTAGGACTTCTACTTTCAGGAGGATGAAATACATTTACTTTCCCTATTCCGCCTGCTACTTACAACTTTAAACTCTGGACATAAAATGAACATAAGAAGACTGAAAAATGGAGAGGAGAAAGACAACAGGCTAGGGACCTCAGAGCCCAAAGAACAACACAGCAATGAGTTCTCTAGGTTTTCTTTTTTCTTTTCTCCACAAACATCTCTGACTGCTGGAGAAGCCAATGACCCAGAAATGCCAACAGATGTAGATATAAAAAGCCCCAACAAAATTTTGTTCTAACTATAGGTCTGAGAAAGGAGCAGCCTAAGCAAGACAAAAAACTTTTAGAAAATAATCTACTACAGCAAAACATCACCCAAAAAACTATGGCTTGTACCCTCACCAGACTATAAAAAGGTACCCACTGACCCAGCTGCGGTGGTGTCAGAGAAGGCTACATAGGGGATCACAACTCTCATCCCTGCTGGGCAGTAAAGAGGCACTTCTTCCCCACAGTGTCAGTAGAGACAATGTGGGGAGCAGTAACAAGACACTTCTATCCCTCCCAGCCAGGGATCTATCAGTAGAGGTCTGATGGGGAGCTACCATGCCCACCCCAATAATGAGAAGCAATAATGAGAAACCTCTTTCCCTGACATGGGTGACACTCTTTCCCTGACATGGGTGACAGAGTAGGAAACCTGGACCCCTACTCAGCAGTACAGAGGCAGTAACCCTCTCATTCCCTGTTGGGACAGTGTTGGAGAAAACCAACTAAGACAGTTTAAATAATATCCAGTCTCATGATATAATATCCAAAATGTCCAGGTTTCTATTAAAATCACTTATTATACCAAGAACAAGAAAGATCTCAAATGGAATGTAAAAAAAATCAACAGATGCCAACAATGAGATGAGAAAGATCTTAGAATTATATACAATTATATATATTGGAATTATATACAATTGGATATACAAGAATATATACACAATTATTTAAATTGCCATCATCAAGACACTTTAACAAGCAATTATGAGCATTCTTGAAACAAACAAAAAAAGAAAAACCTGTCATAAAGAAATAAAACATCTCAGCAAAGAAAAAGGAAATATAAAGAAGAACCAAATGGAAATTTTAGAACTGAAAAACACAATAATTGAAATAAAGAGCTTAGTAAATGGTCTGGTCTCAGTAGAAGAACAGAGAGGATGGAGGAAAGAACTTGTGAACTTGAAGATAGAACAATAACTATTATCCAATATGAACAACAGAGAAAAAATAGACTGAAAAACCAAACAACACAGAGCCACAGGAACATGTGGAACTATAAGATCTGATATTTGTGTCATTGGAGGACTGCAAGGAGAGGAGAAAGAAGGTAGGACTGAAAAAGTATGTCAAAAAATGTGAAATAATGGCTAAAAGTGTTCCAAATTTGACAAAGACACAAGCCTAAGTACGTTAAACCCAAAAAATCTACATCAAGTCATGTCATTATCAAACTTCTGAAAACCAAAGACAATGAAAAACATGTTGAATATACTGAGATAAACATGACACCTTAACTGTAAGGAAGAAACCATTTGAATGACCAGATTTCTCATTGGGAACCATGGAGACCAGAAGAAAGTGGCTCAACATTTTCAAATGCTAAAAGAACTGTCAACCCAGATTCCTATGCCCAGCAAAAATGCCATTCTACAATGAAAAGGAAATCAAGACATCCTCACAAAAAGCAAACTCTAAAATAATAGCGAAAGGAAGTTCTCTAACGGAAGAAGACCAATAAAAGAAGGAACCAGGAGCATCAGGAAGGAAGGAAGAACTACAATAAGCAAAAACGTGTGTAAATATGATAGACTTTTTCTTTTCCTATTGAGTTTGCCAAATTACATTGGATGGTTGTTATGAACTGAATGTGCTCTTCCAAATTTAAAAGTTGAAGCCCTAACAACCAAGGTGACCCCCTACTCGGGGTCTGTAGGCAGGTATTAAGGTTAAAAAAGCGTGAGGTCCTATTACCATAGAGCTGGAATCCTTATGAGAGGAAGAGACACCGGAGTTGTCTCTCTCTACCACGTGAGGACACAGAGAGAAAGCAATCATCAGTGAATCAGAAGAAGAGCTCTCTCCAGGAACCAAATCAGATGGGATCTTGATCCTGAACTTCTCAGATGCCAGAACCATGAGAAAGTGATTTCTGTCGTTGAAGCCACACTGTGGAATACTTGTTATGGCAGCCTAAGTAGACTCCTACACAATGGTTGATGTAAAAATTATAACACTGTTCAATGCAGTTCTAAATGTATGTAAAAGAAATAATTAAAACAAATATATTAGAAATGGGGAGGATAAAGAGGCATTTCTATATTTTGCTGGAACTGGTAAAATGACACCAGTAGACTTAAGTCATGCATATATGGCATCATGCCTAGAGCAGCCACTAACCATCTACAGAAAAAGAAATTCGAAAACACCATGGACAAATTGTGTTCACATACACTGAAATTGGAACAGTAAATGGAAGATTAAGAATGTACAATGGGAAAGAGACAGTTTCTTCAACAACTGGTGATGGGAAAACTGGACAGCTATATGCAAAACAATGAAACTGGACCACTTTCTTACATTATACACAAAAATAAAGTCAGAATGGATTAAAGACCTAAATGTGAGACCTGAAACCATAAAATTCACCTAGAAGAGAACAGAGGCAGTAATCTCTTTGACCTGAGCTGTAGAAACATTTTTTCAGATATATGTCCTCAGGTGAGGGAAATAAAAGCAAAATTAAACTGTTGGGACTACAGCAAAATAAAAAGCTTTTTTTTTTTTTAACACAGCAAAGAAAACAAAACCATCAAGAAAACAAAAAAATAACCCACTAAATGGGAAAGATATTTGCAAATGAGCTATTTAATAAGGGGTTAATATCTAAAACATGTTAAAAAAACCCTACAAAACTCAACACCAAAAAATAATCTAATTAAAAAACTGGCAAAAGCCATGAATAGATAATTTTCCAATGAAGACATACAATGGCCAACAGACACATAAAAAGATGCTCAGTATCAGTAATCATCGGGGAAATGTAAATCAAAACCACAATAAGATACCACTTCATACCTGTCAGAATGGCTAGTATCAAAAAGACAAGAAACAAGTGCGGATGAAGATGAAGGAAAAAAGGAGCCCTTGTGCACTGTTGGTAGGACTGCAAACTGAAAGTATGTAGGTTCCTTAAAAAACTGAAAATAGAAATCTCATATAATTTAGTAATTCCACTACTATGTATTTACCCAAAGAAAACAAAACATTAATTTGAAAAGATACATGCACTCCTATGTTTATTTCAGCATTATTTACAATAACCAAGTACGGAAGCAACGCGTCCACCCATAGAGGAATGGATAAAGAAATGGTATACACACACACACACACACACACACACACACACGTGCACCCACATGTGTACTGGAATATCACTCAGCCATAAAAAAAAATGAGATCTTGCTATTTGCAAAAACACGGATGGATCTAGAGGGTGTAAGGCTAACTGAAATAGGTCTGACAGAGAAAGGCAAATACCCTATGATTTTATTCATATGTGGACTTTAAAAAAACAAAGCAAACGAACAAAGAAAAAAAGAGATAAACAAAAAACAGACTCTCAAGGAGAACTGGTGGTTGCCAGAGGAAGGGGGGGAATGGGTGAAATAGGTGAAGGGGATTAAGAGGACACTTATCTTGTTGAGTACCCTGTAATGTACATACTTGCTGAATCATTATATTGTACACCTGAAATTAATATAACATTGTATGTTAATTATACTTGAATTAAAAAATAAATTTTTAAAATTATAGATAAGTCAAATAGAATTCTAAAAAAATGTTTAAGGCAGGAAATGAAAACAAAGAAATGAAAAAGAGACAACAGGCAGAAATAAAAATCGGAGGATAAATCTACAATATTACATTATATATAAACATTCATTGATGAATGATTGATCAAACCAGAAGTTGCCCAAATGGAAAATGGACAAAGAAACTGATCAGACTTGAAATTAGCTGGGCCTGAAATTAACCAAAATTCTTCCTTCCTTGGGTCTAGTTAAAAGATTTTTCTTTTGTTTATTTAAAATCTACTTTCATTTTATTTTTACCCGGTTTTCTAGAGCTTCACAGAACCAGTCTCAAAAACCAAATTTTAGATTGTCAAAATTTCAAAGTCAGCAACTTCTTCATACTGTTAACTTATATTAAATTTAAAGTCAAATAAAAATCTTAAATTTTTTTCCCACATGAACTCCAAAATTATGTACTATATTGTACATAAGTACATATATATATATGTACACACATATACAAATACATACATATACAAATATACACATTGTACATACGTACTATAATGTACTATATTGTACTTGGAAGGCTTTTTGCTTATTCTTATTAAGTTTCATTTTATTAGCTTCAGTCCAATACCTATTCCTACCTATTGTGGCATTTTGGGATCTGGATTCTGTTATGTCCGATTTTGATTAATCCTTTTAGAAAATTAAACAAGCATCCTTCCACCTTAACAAAGCCACTTATTAGCACAGCTCAATGAGAAAGGCTTACGTCATTCTAATGGGGATTTCTCCATGCTGATACATGTCCACTTTTTAAGTATGCTTCATTCATTAGCCTCAAGCCTGCCATAATTATATTACCATCACCTAGATCACACTCTCTTATTCAGGAAGATATTATTAAGAACTCTGTCACATTTCAATGAAATCAAAATATACACATCTGTAGGCTTTTGCCTAATCTGCCACATTTGATATCCCTATCCAAAAAATGAAGTCATCACCATTTTTTATAAGCTTTCCAACTGTTCGATCTCAATTGTAAATTCCACTTGTTCTATTCCTTTCCTTAGTAACTTTGGAACTCAGCTGTAATTACATGTAAAAATAATCAGCAACTTAGAGACGATCAGTAACAGACTGGAAAAATATTAACATATTGAATCATAAATGTGGAAAAAAAGAACTAAGTATTAAAATGAACTAGATGAATAGAGTCAACAAACTAGTGGCCTAACTTAAAAACAATATTGCTGGGACAGCCTGGGTGGCTCAGTAGGTTGGGCATCTGCCTTTGTCTCAGGTCATGATTCCAGGGTCCTGGGATCCAGTCCTGCATCAGGCTCCTTGCTCAGCAGGGAGCCTGCTTCTCCCTCTGCCTGTCGCTCCCCCTGCTTGTGCTCTCTCTTTCTCTCTGACAAAATAAAAACAAACAAACAATATTCCTTCTTTGGCACATAAATAGGTTGTATGAATTTTTTTTTTGTAATTTTACTTAATGCTGCCCAAACTAAACTCCTAACACAGTTCCAATCCTACCCCTTTAATACTCAGAAACCCTCAGCAGACCTCCATTGCCTTCCAATTTAAGAATAAACTCTATGGCCTGATATTAAACACTTTCAAGTTATGACCCTAATGAACCTCCGAGACTGATTTATGCCTAGACCAAAGCAAAACTTTCTGCCAAACTTCACCACAATATATTCTTAGAATTCCTATTCATTCACTCTTTCAAATAATTTCAGGATCTACTATATACCAAGCTGAATGCTGGAAATGAACAGAAATGAGCAGACCTGTATCAGAAACATGCCTCATGATGCTTATTACAGGCTACTATTATTAGTGTCTTACTGCTGCTTTAACAAATTACCACAAATTTGGTGTCTTAAAACACCACCAATGTAATAGTGTAAAGTACTGGGAGTCTGCAGTGGCATGCTGGGCTACTATCAAGCCACCAGCAAGGCCACATTCCTTTCCGGAGGTATTAGGGTTGAATCTATCTTCTTGCCTCCTCCAGCTTCTAGAAGTCAGCCTCACTCCTTCGTTTATGTCCTCTTCCACCACCTTCAAAGGTGGCAACATTACATCTCTCTGACTCTTCTTCAATATTCCCATCTCCTTCTGGCCCTTCTGCTTCCTTCTTGAACTTTCTAGCATCCTCATGATTACACTGAACCTACCAGGATATCCCAGAATAATCTCCAGATTTTAGAGTCAGCTGATCGGCAACTTCAGTTTCATCTGTAACTTTAATTCCCCTGTGCCATGTAACTGAACAAATGTGTATGTTCCAGAGACTAGGATGTGAACATCTTTGGGGGACCATTATTCTGCATATGTAATTACAGGTTTAACTACTAATAACACGGGTATTTTCAGTTTTGAAAACATTTCCTTCAATATTTTCAGTATTCAACATATACTGAATATTCATATAGCTGGACTCCATACTAACCACTTCACAAGAGTCCCTTCATTTCATCTTCTCAACAGTTCCATGAGGTAAGTACTCTTCTATATGCCCCATTTTACAATGAGCAGTCTAGAACTATTCTTTCCTATCTAGGTTTCTTTGCTCATTTTCCCCATCTTCCTCTCTGTATCCATCTTTTGAGGCTCCTCGGTAAAGCCATGTGACCTCCTCTGTGCTCTCTTCCTTTTCTCTCCCTTACAACATGCCCCCATCCATTCCCCACCATACTCTCACCTGCAGGAAAACCACTATCATGAGGGGAATGTGTTGTATCCCTAAACTGCCTCGGAACAGAAGAAAGGTTGTGAACCATCTAGATTATAAACTCCTTCACAGCAAGACACATTAAAAGGCAGAAGCATTAAAAGGTGTGTCTTACTCATCTTTCTACTTGTCATTTATGTGTCATGTACATAGCAATAATGTCTTAATATTTTCCTCAGCATATAGTGCTTTACAGTATAAAAATATTTTAGCTATTTGATCGTCAAAGAGCTAAGTGAGGGAAACAAAAAAAATATTAGTATACTCATTTTATGGACAAGGAAATGGAAGCCCAAAAAATGTAACTGTTGTATTCAAGGTTAAAATGATAAAGCTGGGGCGCCTGGGTGGCTCAGTGGGTTAAAGCCGCTGCCTTCGGCTCAGGTCATGATCCCAGGGTCCTGGGATCGAGGCCCACATCGGGCTCTCTGCTCAGCGGGGAGCCTGCTTCCTTCTCTCTCCTCTCTCTCTGCCTGCCACTCTGCCTACTTGTAATCTCTCTCTGTGTCAAATGAATAAATAAAATCTTAAAAAAAATAAAATAAAATAAAATGATAAAGCTGGATCCTGAACCAAAGTTTTCTGATTGAAAGACCGTATTCTTTTCTGTACTGTTTCTCCCTGTTCACGGTAAAAACAATCAACAATTATTTTGAAACAAATCTTTTTTTATTTTTATTTTTTAGATTTTATTTATTTTTGAGAGAGAGAGTGCACACCGAAGCAGGAGGTAGGGGCAGAGGGAGAGGGCGAAGCAGACTCCCCGCTGAGCGCAGAGCCTAATGTAGGGCTCAATCCCATGATGACCTCAGCTGAAGGCAGACACTTAACTGATTGAGCCACCCAGGTAACCCTTGCAGCAAAAATTTTAATGTCTAAGTTTACACAATCTTCTTTGGCTCTCTTTATAACCTTGCCCTTCGCATTCTCATTTTTTTCTAATTTTAGCCTTGAGTGACATCTCTCTCAAATCTTTGAACAAAAGGGATAGAAAATAAATTACTTTTCAAAGATGAGAGACGTAAAAAGTAGAACATTATGGACCAGTGGTTCTCAACTAGCTGGGGCGACAAGCCCATGCAGCTACTGCAGTGGCCCAGGGTCCATGGCCAGGGGCTCCTAACAACTGTGGGAGGTACCAGTCTGGGTGAATGCAGAATGCTCCTCAACCAGGGCGAGAGCTTCCATTGCAATGGCTTCCTTTGGCAGTGGCTGCCACATCCTAGCCGGGGCACTGGAGAATTCTCAGGGAATAAAACTTTGGTATGATTTGGAAAAAGGAAAGGAAGGGAAAAGTTAGACTGATCCCAGTTTGTGGGCCTTTGTAAGAGCTACCGAAGAAGTCTGTGCTGCCCTACGTACTTAGTATTTGCCTGCCACTCAGCAGTAAATTAAAAACAAAACAAAAACATTTACCCCTCTCATGGCTGCTCCCCTTTAAACTACCCTACACAAGAACTAGTCCCTGGCTGGATGAACTCGGCTCCTCTGATGGAAGAGCCTTTTATTAGCCCAAACAGAGGGCGGTCCACAGCAGACTTTGCTTAGAGGCTTAGTTTTACTACTTCACCATTATAATCATCATTTTATCTAATTCAACCCAACCTCTAAGGGATATGATACACTATTTGCTTTTTCTGCTTTGTACTCCAGAGGGGGAACAAGGATGGCTGAATTTGCATAGTCCTCTTCCGACTGTGAAGCAAAATCCTGGGGATGAAATGCAAGCTGGGGACGGAGGGGAGGGCTAGCGTCTAGATCCTCAATGGCATCGCCGATAATCAAATCAACCCCGAGACTGCCCACCTCCAGACATCTGTTAAGGAATCAGTAGATGTCCTTATGACTTCAACTACTATGATGGGAAGCCAAACATGTCCTAACTGATACAGACTGCCTGGTTATTGTGACATGAGCTCCGTCCCCACCCCCGCAGATGTCCCCAACACACCTGCCCCCACTGACTACCAATATTAGAACTTCCGCCAAAACTGTTTTTTATTTCAAAATACATGGGAATCCAAACTGGTGCAGCTGCTGTGGGAAACAGCATGGAGTTTCCTCAAAAAGTTAAAAATAGAACTACCCTATGATCCAGCAATTGCACTACTGGGTATTTACCCGAAGAATATAAAAACACTAAATCAAAGGGATACATGCACCCCAATGTTTATAGCAGTATTATTTATGATAGCCAAATTATGGAAGTAGCCCACATAGCCAATGACTGATGAATGGATAAAAAGGTCTGTTATATGTGCAAGCGTGCGCGCACACGCGCGCACACACACACACACAAACAACCACAATGGAATATTACTCGGCCAAGAAAAGGATGAAATCTTGCCATTTGCAATGACACAAATGGATCTACAGTGTACGCTAAGCGAAATAAGTCAGCAGAAAAAGACAAATACCATATGATTTCACTCATATGTGGAATTTAGGACACAAAACAAAGGGGAAAAAAAGACAAACCAAGAAACAGACTCTTGACTATAGAGAACAAACTGATGGTTACCAGAGGGGAGGTGGATGGGGGATGGGTGAAATAGGTGATGGGGATTAAGGAATGAGCTTGCTGTGATGAGCACCGGGTGATGTATGGAAGTGTTGAACCACTATATTATACACCTGAAACTAATATAACACTGTATGTTAACTGGAATTTGAATAAAAACTTTTTTTAAAAATAAAGAAGAAAAACAAAACAAAATATAACGCAATCGGTGGAAATTTCCCTTTTGAGAAATTCCCCTACATTAGAATCTCATAGTAAATAATCACCGTCACAAGCAATACATGATTAACTTAGAAAATATGTTAGAGAAGAAAATACCAGAAAGACCACAGGGTTTTATCATGTGTAAAATATTCCATTCAAATTACTTAACTCTGATTTTTGGAGATTTGTAGCAAGATTTACTGGAACTACTTTCCCCAAATTGTGTCCAGGTCACTATTTCAGCAACCCTCTCCCACTCTGTCTAACAACTAGGCTGTAACTCAGGGACCCTTCCTTTCCCTGCAGGCGAAAAAGATCCAGGGTCTTCTCCCATACTGTTTTCCCAGTTTCTATCACACTGCACACACCGATAATTTTTCAAACTAATCAGACAGTAGGATATATGGTAGTGAACTTTACTATGAAATTCATTTATGGGGAAGATAATATTACAGTAACATCGATTTTCATTTTTTTTTTAATTTACTCAGTAACATCAATATTCAATTATCTATTTTCACGTTCCTGAGTTCTGTCCAATTTTATGTTCTCATGTAACTTTTCCACTTAACATGCAATTACTTCTCCATATTTTTATACAATCTTAATACTTAATGTTTCCAGTTCTTCATCACAAAATACCTCTTTCATCAGGATGTTCAAATATATAGTATTTATAGGATATTTAGGACATAAGGACACTGTTTTCAGTTTTTCAGGATTACAAACAATGTCCAAATGCACGTTTTCAATATTTTTTCTTCTTTTCATTACTTTCCTAGGATAAATGTCCTGGGTCAAAAAGGAGGAAAAAAGTGTACATTCCTTAATACATATTACTATACTGATTCCTAGGAAGATCATACCAACTAATAATACTTCAGCAACATATGAGTATGGTTTTATCCAACCATTCTAGCACTAGATGTTTTATATATTTAAGCATTTTTGCTTATAATTATTATTTGATTTCCATTTCTTTTATTCCTAGAAAGAGTGAATATTTTATATTTCTTAACTTCTGTTTATCATTCTTTTTTCTCTTCATGCTCTTTCCCAATTATTTATTTATCATGGTTTCTTGATGGTAAACATAGAAAAGAAACATACTGGTCTATTATGCTGTTAAATAAACTCTTTTATTGCATATCACTGTATATTCCAAAGTTAGTAAAATTTTCACTGAAATTTAGAATTAATGTCTACAGAGGTAATATTTTCTTTAAAGGTTAGTTTCTTATTATCACACTTATATAGGCATATACCTTGCCTTAATGTTTCTGTTTAGTCTGTGAACAAGCAATTTCCTGTGCTCTGGCTGTTACCGTCTTCCAACATTCTGATCTGTGATTTCAATAGGATGATAGGTGGCAGACTTATCAAGAAGAGACCCCATTAAGTCATAAGATAGCTAATAACCCTCCTGAACCAACTGAAGCAATGAACCAATTCCAAAACATGTAATTTCATAAAAGTAAGTATAAAGTTTAAACCTGGGGTCTAAGAACTCAACTATAAAAACATAACATAAAAGAACCATATCTTAATAGCAGCACATGTTTAAAGGAACAAAGGGGTTCAGTTGGCAGCAGGTTTAATAGGAGTCCGTGGTAGACATTTGCTGCCCAAGACCTTATCTGATCCTATAATTATCCAACAAATAATCACTCTGCTCTGTACACTTCAGACCATTCCTGGAGTATTGTGTATGGTTCTGGGACACTGGTGCACTGGAGTCTATTTCCCAGAAGAATAATAAGGAAGATGAAGTGACTCAACACTAGGTCATAGAAAGAATGGGAAGTTGGCTTGGGATAGTTTGCCTGGAGATTAGCAGTCTCAGGTAGTATGTTATTATTGACTTGCAAATACTTTAATATTTGCACGCTCTCTGAGGATCTAATTAGGGAAGCAACCAGCCATGGAGCCATCATATGATTAGAGAAAAGCACCCTCACTGAACAGATGAATTTGAGAAAAGTGCCCCCTTCTCTGAACAAACATTGCAATCACAATTGGGAGCGGAGTAGGGCTGCATTTCAGTCCCCATTTGTTCCCTAGGTCACTCTTTTTTTGTGTACAAATTGTTTAATTTTATACAGTGGCCCTAATGCTTAAAAAGGGTCAATAAATTATGGCCATGGACTAAATCCAGCCTGTCATCTGTTTTGGTAAATAAAATTTTGTTGAAGACAGCCACACATGTGTGTACTGCCTGTGTCTGCTTTCCCACGACAATGGCAGAGCTGAGCAGTGACAAAAGGTTGCATGATCTGCAAAGCCTAACACATTTACCGTCTGGCTCTTCACAGAAAGAGTTTAGCAACTCCTACTCTGTAATGCTTTTTAATTTTCATCTCTTTACAAATGCCAGAATTTGCGGTGGCCATTAAAGACTTAAAGGTGGAGTGATCATTTTTAAGATTTGGAGAAAAAAATTTTTTTTAAATTTCCCAATGATTGGGCTTTGTTGTTGTCCTTCAGCAATATGATGTTAGAGTGTGTGTGCGTGCGTGCGTGTGTGTGTGTGTGTGTGTTAGATGCTTCCGCTTGTGCATAACTGAAATTCACTTGGCTTTGATTAAGCAGGGAGAGGTTATTGGAAGGGTAGCTTGGTAACTCTGAGAATCCGATGGTGGAGGTACTACTGGGCCTCCAATAAGGACCACAAGCAAGGGCCAAGCCTTGTAAGGAACCCAGAAGTCCTTGATCCCCATTCCCTCTCTGTGCTTCTCTCTGCGTACCCAACTTATTTCACCTGTAATGATTTTTTAATCCAAAGGTAGAATTACATAGTTTTAAAACCCACTGTCCTATTAAGACAAAGTATTGCATGGAGCACTGGGTGTGGTGCATAAACAATGATTCTTGGATCACAAAAAAAAAAAAGAAAAAAAAAAGACAATAGAAAAGCAGTCCCCACCCTACTGCTTCTCACGCCTTGGGTATCATTTCCCAGAAGCAACCATTTTTCAACTCTTCCGGCATTTCTTCCACCCATGTTTCTAAATGACACACTTATACTGTCATTTCTTGATTCTTCAGTTTTAAATATTACTTTAAGTATTTCTTACTGTGGAAGATGAGGATGCTCCTTTCCTCTACCTCCTATTTAAAATCACATATTTTTGCTAAACTGGTAGCTGACATTTACATTGCTATGACTATGTGAATAAAGCAAACTTTCTAACAGTTAGATCCTTCCAAAAATGAAAGAAGTGTCTTGTGAGCTTGCTGAGTTCCTGGAAACTGAACCTGGAGGGCAGGTATTTTCTTATTTATTTTAATATCTCCAGTACCTTCTACAGTTCCAGTAAATGTGAAGTAATCTTTAAATGGGAATGTATATTGTGAAAGAATCTGGCATTTAATATTTCCCAAAAAAGCATCAAGGTAGTAATCACAGTGGAAAAAATCATGGGATTTTTTTATAATAATAAATAAAATAACATTATAAATAAATAATATAATATTTAAAATATATATTATTTAATATATATTTTATAATATAATATAATATATAATAATATGATATAATATAATAATATAATATATAATATATAATATAATAATAAAATATTATATGATATATAATATAATAATAAAATATATAAAATATATATTTAAAATATATAAAATAAAATAATAAATAAAATAATATAATAATAAAAATAATGGGAGTAGCGCATTTATTTTCCTTCAAGAACTTTTCCTTGTATTCACAACTTGGCTACCTGGTGCAAGAGGCGTACCTTTCGGCCTATCTTGAATGTGGCATGCCTTCCTCGCTAAGCTTAATCATTTCTAGATTTTGGCTGAAAGTGAGAGACATGGGACTCTTCCTTGTACTTGAACACTGAAAGGTCACTGCAAGGTTATTAACTGCCCTAATTTCAATATTGCCCTGTCTCAGAGAATGGGGGGTCCAAAGAGAAAGAGAGGAGGGAATGGCTGGACAGTGGAGCAGTCACACACAACCAACATTCATTAAGGTCGCTGTCTTTTACAGGTACAGTTCATGGCACCCCCAAAAAATTACACTAGTAACATCAAAGATCACAGATCACCATTAACAAATATAGTAATAATGAGTTTGAAACATTTCAAGAATTCCCAAATTTGACACAGAGACACAAAGTGAGCAAATGCTGTTGGAAAAATGGAACCAATCAACTTGTTTCAGACGGGGCTGCCACAATCCTCCGATCTGCTAAAAACGTAATGCAATACCTGTGAACTACAACGTAGCAAATCTCAGTAAAACGAAGTATGCCTATACAGAGGGGAGCAGATAAAAGGAGGAGAGCCACAACCTTTCAGGGCTTCCAGCTTCCAAAGGGCATCTTGAGGTCCTGAAAGTGGATTTAGCACACATATTTCACAGCAGAAGGATACGTTGGTTCAGTAACAAGAATTGAGATGAAGTTTCTAGTTTAAATTTAGGTTATTTTTTTGGGACACCTGAGTGGCTTGGTTGGTTAAGCAACTGCCTTCAGCTCAGGTCTGGATCCTAATCTAGTCCCATATCCACCTCCCTGCTCAGCGGGGAGCCTGCTTCTCCCTCTGCCTGCCCCCTCCCCTGCTTGGGTGTGCAGTGCACTGGCGCATGCTCTCTGACAAATAAAATATAATAAAATAGAATAGAATAAAAAAAACAAATTTAGGCTATTTTTACTTCTATCTACTGGGACGCCATATAGGTCTGTAAAAACAGTGCATAAATTTCTGTGACAAGGGTTACTAATGTTCAGACAGAACCGGGAGCAGAGCAGGAAATGCGTTTCTGTGTAGATCCGGATAAAACTGTATGTAACTAAGAGGAATACCAAAGTCAAGCCAGGGCCTTTATTTAACTTTCAAGAATATCATCTTGACCTACAGGATTACCATCTTTGGGATCATTATTAGAACTGGGATTTTATAATTCTTATTCCTTTTTTTTTTCAATTTTATAATAAGGATGAATTCTTCATTCACCTGAAACTACATTGATTTCATGTATCAGTTCCTCTCTTGGTATAAAATGGGGGAGGAGGAAAGGGTGCTTTTATTCAGCACAGTGCTAGCCTCTGAGTAGGATACTTCACCACACTGATTTAAGTGAGATTCCATGAAAACCAAGAAAAAACCAATCAGAAACTTTCGGTGCTTGAAGCTATAGAGTCGGTCTAGTGAAAGGATATGGACACTCCCAAAAAGATTTTCTGAAAGATGAATTCCTGTTTTGAGATAGGATGCCGCCTTCGGTCAGGGGTCGCAATCCACAGAAACACTTCATTAAAACTTGCACAGATTTAATAACATGAAAGTTTAAAAGAATTATGGATCTCTATTTTTGAAAAATTGTTACTTCTGTCATCACTGGATTCTCATTCAACAAGGTCACAAGGGCTGGCCCAAAACAGGTTTTGAGTACTCAGAAATATTTAAATTCACAATCCTTGGACTCTGAAATCTCAAGGTTATCAAATCAAAGCTCACGGCCTTACTACTGGACCTATTTCACCTCACTTCACTACTGATCAAGTCTTAGGTAGCTTCAGGGAAGTGAAGTTACATCTTGGTGCTTTGAGAACTTTTACACTGTCCAATGGATATAGCTTTGTCATGATGATGTTTAGCAATTTACTTTTTTGACTCTATCTTCTTGAAGCTGGTATTCTGTTTTTATTTGCTTCTTTGTGAAATTTCTGGACTATATTTATGAAGCCAAAGTTCCTGTCGGCCGATTTCATTAAAAAGGTAGGACAAGAAACATGGAGAAAATATTCTTGTGATAGGATACAATGGGGAAGATATTAAGTAAATAATTAATATTGGAAAAAGTGGTACCATATTACAGTAGTCCCATGTTACAAGACACCATTTCTCTAAATTCCCTGAGGATCTTTATAAATCACTAAAGATACTGAGACCTCACTTTGAAACCAAAAACTACAATTCAGAGTCACATCAGCAATTGTGTGTTGATGCCTCTTGCCCACCCCTGAAGTCAGGATACCTACCATGAACAATCTGAAGACTAATGGTAGAAGTTATTCTTTAATATGTTTTAAATGCCAAAAAGCAAACTAGGCATTACTCCCACCTGAAACAGGTAGAATTATAGTTTTAAAAAAAGAATTTTCTTATCTTGTTTTGTTAAGACTATTAGCACCAGTCCTTACGTAACTTTTTAATCTGTGTCTGAATTTTAGTACTTATGATGTTATTTCATAGTTGCTTACAGTTTTTTCTTCCTAAAAGCCTTGAAGACACAAATTAAATCCAACTTCCTTTGAGTTCCCAGCTTTTAACAGAGTACTTAGGTGGTCAGGAAATATTTGTTGAATAGATAAATATATCAATTCACTAATTATACAAGAGAAAACTTCTGGGGTAATTACCGTTCTTACTCAAGTGTTCAAATCTTAAAACTTGGGTTCTAAAACAATTAAATGATTGTCATCTTCTAAAGATGTTTATGTGGCTGATGTCATCCTACAGAAAATTGAGTCTTAAGCTTGACAAAATGCCCACCCAGGCCCATGAAGCTCACAGAGGTTATAGTTCACTGCAATAAGCATGAAAGATAGATTCTTAGCCAAGAATACCAGGATTTCAATTTGGCTTCATGACTCTTACAGTGGGAGATTTTGGTTGATGGCAATAACATCTGCTTGTCCCAGGAAAGGTCCTACCAGATGCAGAAAACACTGAGTGGAACCTCTTCTACCCTCCAGTAATGTCACTCTGAAACTCTAGCATAATTACCTTAAATGACTTGTGGAAATAAAAAGCTGCTTTTCCCGAGCCAGATCTTCTGGATTTCCCATTCAGATGGCTGACACTATTTCTTGTTGTGCCACCAGTACCTTCTGGCTATACTGTCTACCTGTTATATAATAGTGACCAGGCATGAAATACACTAGCTGCACCTGTGACAGTGACCAGTCTGTGGGCATACCCCCATAATCAGAGTAGTGGTTCTCTTAGCGTTTATCAGAATTATGTGAGGAACTTGCTGGACAGAAACTCCGAGACTCCACCTCCAGATATTCTAATTTAGTAAGTCCAGGATGAAGCCAGTTAACCTCCAATTTCAACAAGCACTTCAAGTGATTCTGATAAAGGTGGTTCACAACTAAGATATGTTTCACTAGACATGATATTATTAATGTTTTATTATGCATCTTTTATTTCTTTAGTTTTTTAATTTAAATCCAATAAATTAACATACAATGTATTCTTGGTTTCAGAAGTAGAGGCCAATAACTCATCAGTCTTAATAACACCCAGTACTCATTACGTCATGTGCCCTCCTTAATCCCTATCTCCCAGTTACCCAATTCTCCCCACCTCCCTTCCCTCCAGCAACTCTGTTTGTTTTCTATGATTAAGGATCTCTTACGGTTTTTCTCCCTCCTTGGTTTCATCTTGTTTTATTTTTTCCTCTCTTCCCCTTTGATCCTCTGTTTTGTTTCTTAAATTCCACATATCAGTGAAATCATATAATTGCCTTTCTCTGATCGACTTACTTCACTTAACATAATAACCCTCTAGTTCCACACACATCGTTGCAAATGGCTAAGTAATATCCCATTGTATATATATACCACATATTCTTTATCCATTCATCTGTCAATGGACCTCTGGGCTCTTTCCATAGTTTGGCTATTGTGAACACTGCTGCTATAAACATTCAGGTGCAGGTATCCCTTCAGATCACTACATTTGTATCTTTGGGGTAAATACCCAGTAGTACAATTGTTGGGTCATAGGGTAGCTCTATTTTCAACTTTTTGAGGAATATCCATACTCTTTTCCAGAGTGCCTGCACCAGTTTGCATTCCCACCAAGTACAGGAGGGTTCCCCTTTCTCCACATCCTCGCCAACATCTGTCATTTCCTGACTTGTTAATTTTAGCCATTCTGACTGGGGTGAGGTGTTATCTCACTGTGGGTTTTGATTTGTATTTCTCTGCTGCCGAGTGATATTGAGCACTTTTTCATGTGTCTTGTTGGCCATTTGGATGTCTCCTCTGCAGAAATGTCTGCTCATGTCTTCTGCCCATTTCTTTTTTTTTTTAAGACTTTATTTATTTATTTGACAGAGAGATAGAGAGCACAAGTAGGCAGAGCAGCACGCAGAAGGAGAGGGAGAAGCAGGCTCTCTGCCGAGCAGGGAGCCCGATGTGGGACTCGATCCCAGGATCCTGGGATCATGACCTGAGTGGAAGGCAGCTGTTTAACCCACTGAGTCACCCAGGCGCCCTTCTGCCCATTTCTTGATTGGATTATTTGTTCTTTGAGTGTTGAGTTTGATAAGTTCTTTACAGCCCTTTATCTGATATGTCATTTGCAAATATCTTCTCCCATTCTGTCGATTGTCTTTTGTTTGGCTGTTTCCTTTCCTGTGCAAAAAGCTTTTGATCTTGATGAAGTCCCAATAGTTCATTTTTGCCTTAGTTTCCCTTGCCTTTGGAGACGTGTCTAGCATGAAGTTGCTGCGGTTGAGGCTGAAGACGTTACTGCCTGTGTTCTCCTCTAGGATTTTGATGGATTCCTGCCTCAGGTTTAGATCTTTCATCATATTATGCACCTTTTCAATAGCAGCAATCCAATGGCCCTCTTTCACTCCCATCTCCCATATCTCCATATATTTTTTTATGCATCTTTCTCTCATTGTAACTCAGTTTTCTATATAAACACAGACATATAGCTATTTCCTGTTTTTAATATCTTTTATATGCTTAATTCTAGACCAGCAATTTTTATGATATATTCCATGGAAATTCAGGTTTGTATGAAGCTTTTCTAAGTGATATTAAATTATTTATAGGAAAAGAAATGTTTTCCTTTGATGTCTACTTTATTTGGAGACATACAAAATATGCACAATTTCTACCACCTTGAAAAGGACAAACAGAAAGTTACTAGAAGAGTTGACAACTTTATCATACATTTATGAAGGTCTGTTTAGTTTTTAAAAATACTTAAAAACTTGGGATCAGTGTTTCCCATATAAAACTTCCAAGAAAATTCACAGGTGACAAAATAGCAAGTCAGCTAAGATTATATCCTAGGTTCAATGCACACCAGACAGGATTCCCATAAATCTTTGATTGCTTCATTGCTATATGAACTCTCCAATCAGAGACAGACTCTAATCTTTACAGCATTAGGGGTTTAGCCTTCATTTGTAATATTTGAAGTATGGGAATTAAAAGCAGAGTAGTTTCCAGGAGCCTACATTTTCATTAAACCAAATTCTTCCATCCTTCTGTGCTTCCTGTTTTCAAATGCTTTTCATTCTTTTGTGAGGGCCTGGTCCATTAAGATGTCTGAAATGTGTATCCTTTGGGTGTGCTTAAGTAAAAGCCCTACATGGCTGGTCTGCCAGAGTCCATCCTCTGTGAATGAAGTTGAATGCACTTGAATAAGCAATGATGTATGGAGAACTTAAAAAGAACATCACTGGAGATGGAGTTTCAGCTCCATTCTAAGCAATGAACCCTTCAAGATGCAATGAACCAATCTCTGCCAAGTCAAATGGGAACACAAATGTAAACCATCCAACTCTATTTTAATAGCCAGAGAAGGAGGAGAATAAATCCATGCTTATGATGAGGTTTTAGTGGGCCTTTAAGAACAAATCATGCTACAATTATCATATGATCTCTCTGATATGAGGAATTTGAGGGGCAGGGTGGGGG
>LNAC01000322.1:23829-38390 GCA_002007465.1 Ailurus styani | reverse complement strand
GAAGACAAACCATAAGAGACTCTTAATCTCACAAAACAAACTGAGGGTTACTGGGGGGTGGGAGGGTAGGGATAGGGTGGCTGGGTTACGGACATAAGGGAGGGTTTATGCTATGGTGAGTGTTGTGAAAGGTGTAAGCCTGATGATTCACAGACCTGTACCCCTGGGGCAAATAATAATAATAATTTTTAAAAAAGAACAGGTCATGCTGAATTGGCAAAAATTTATTGAGCACACTCCATGTGCAATACTACTAACGCAGATGTTTATATTACTTATAAAGTATATATGTAATATATATATAAAATATAATATATATAAATACTAAATATTTATATTACTGTAGGACCCAGAAAGATATACCCCAACCTTTAGGCTTATCTGCAGAGGACATGAAAAGAGATTTGTCTGGTCTAATGTGATGTGGTCCCTTTGGACCCTGCTCAACCCCAAGCCACTTCAAGACTCCTGTGAGAATAATTGGCCAAAGGCTTAATAATGGGTCAGAATCCGGAAGTTTTCTGTGAAGGGCAAGGTCCAAAACATCAGATGGTCAAGCTAGATTCAGGTTTTTCAAATTGTAGTTTATGAAATAATTAGTAAGTCACAACCCTATGCATTTTTAATACAGAATAGAATAGAGAAGAGGAAAAGAAAGTATCAGCCACACTTTTAAGTTTATTTGTTATTTGAGTGATCTCTACACCCAACGTGGAGCTCAAGCTCACAACCCCAAGATCAAGAGTCACATGCTCTTCCAACTGAGCCAGCCGGATGCCCCTCCATCCAATCGTAAGTCCTACCAGTTCCCCCATTTCAGACCCCACTAAAACTCTTTTTCCAGCTGCTCCTTCTGGTTGTCCCCTAGCCTATTACAAATACTAAGTCTAAGCATTGTTCCATGAAATATATTATTTGTGTGGGAGGAAAGGCTGAGAGAGTGTGTGTGTGTGTCTGTTTGTGCACACTCACACATGCAAGCCCTAAGTTTTATGCAAATACATTCTACTGGTGAGTAATGGTCCAAAAAGTCTGAAAGCTACTGAACAAATGATCTACTAAAATCTTTTCCAACATGAAATTCTGCAGTTCTTAAATTTTCTAATTTCTACATAATCATACTTATATATTATTTTAAAACTCAAATAGTCATGTAAAATCTTAAGAAAACATTCAAAATTCCAAATGTTATTTCTTCCCTTCCCAATTTCCATTCCCTAAGGAAAATACTAAATGTAGTAGTAGTAAGGAAAGTAGTAAATGATATTAATTTACAGGTGAGAGATCACTTTTCTATTTATATTGTTATTCTAGTAATTAGCTCCATATTTCTAAACAGTATGCTGTTACAGTTTTACTTGTTTTATCTTAAACATTATTTATTGATTTTTCTACTGAAAGATGAGTTTTAGCTCCCTTATACCACACATGCACACATATAAACACAGATACACTCCCTACTCCAAAATCTAATCCCGTTAGTATTGTGATTATGTTTAAACCAATTGTCACTATTTACATTATATGACTATTATTTCCAGCTGAAATTATGGAGTAATTTGATTACATATCTTTAGTTATTTTTTGTTGTCCCTGGAGTTATTCATAGCTTATGTTTTTTTTCTTCAAATTTTTATTTAAATTCTAGTTAACATACAGTGTAATATTTGTTTCAGGAGTAGAATTTAGTGATCCATCAGTTAAATATAAACACCCAGTGATCAACACAAGTACCCTCCTTAATACCAATCACCCATTTCACTCATCCCCCACCAACCTCCCCTCCAGCAATCCTCAGTTTGTTCTCTATAGTTATGAGTCTCTTATGGTTTACTTCCCTCTTTTTTTCCCCTCCCCTATGTTTATCTATTTTGTTTCTCAAATTCCACATGAGTGAAATCATATATTTGTCTTTCTCTTTGATTGACTTATTTCACTTAGCGTTAATACACTATAGCTCCATCCACCTCATTGCAAATGGCAAGATTTCATCCCTTTTATGGCTGAGTAGTATTCCATTATATACATATATATAATAATACATATTTTATATTTATTTATATATATATATATATATATATATATATATATATATATATACCCCCCACATCTTCTTTATCCATTTATCAGTCAATGGACATTTGGGCTCTTTCCAAAATTTAGCTATTGTTGATAATGCTGCTATAAACACTAGTGTGTTTTTTCAAGTAAGTATTTTTGTGTCCTTTGAGTAAATACCCAGTAGTGCAATTGCTGAGTCATATGGTAGTTCTATTTTTAACTTTTTGAGGAACTCCATACTGTTTTCCAGAGTAGCTATACCAGTTTTCATTCCCACCAACAGTGTAAGGGGGTTCCCCTATCTCCACATTGTCACCAATATCTGCTGTTTCCTAACTTGTCAATTTTAGCCATTCTGACAGGTGTGAGGTGATGTATCATTGTGGTTTTGATTTATATTTCCCTGATGATGAGTGATGTTGAACATCTTTTCATGTATATGTTGCTCAGCTGGATGTGTTCTTTGGAAAAATGTCTATTCATGTCTTCTGCCCATTTCTTAATAGGATTATTTGTTTTGGGGGTATTAAGTTTCATAAGATCTTTATAGATTTTAGATTCTCTCTATGAGACATGTCATTTGAAAATATCTTCTCCCATTCTGTCAGTTTTCTTTTAGTTTTGTGGATTGTTTCTTCACAGTGCAGAAGCTTTTTATCTTAATAAAGTCCCAAAAGTTCATTTTTGCTTTTGTTTCCCTTGTCTATAGAGATGGGTCTAATAAGAAGTTGCTACAGCAGAGGTCAAAGAGGCTGCTACCTGTGTTCTCCTCTAGGATTTTGATGGTTTCTTGTCTCACATTTAGGTCTTGCATCTATTTTGAATTTATTTTTGTGTATGGTATAAGAAAGTGGTCCAGTTTCATTCTTCTGCATGTGGCTGTCCAGTTTTTCAACCCCATTTGTTGAAGACACTGTCTTTTTTCCATTAGATAGTCTTCCTGCTCTGTCAAAGATTGGGTGACCATAGAGTTGTGGGTCAATTTCTGGGTTTTCAATTCTGATCCACTGATCTATGTGTATGTTTTTGCGCCAGTACCATACTATCTTGATGACTTCAGCTTTGTAATATAACTTGAAGTCTAGCATGGTGATGCTTCCAGCCTTGCTTTTCTTTTTCAAGATTGCTTTGTTGGTTCTTGGAAAGAATTAATAAAATTGATAAACCCCTAGCCAGACTTACCAAGAGAAAAGAGAAAGGACCCAAATAAATAAAATGATGAGTGAAAAAGAAGAGATCACAACCAACATCATAGAAATAGAAATAATTATTTGTATTTAATTACAAATACATAATTAATAATAAAATATTATGAAAAATTATAAGCCAACAAACTGGGCAATCTGGGAGAAATGGATAAATTCCTAAAACCATACAAACTACAAAAGCTGAAACAGGAAAAATTGGGAATTTGAACAGACACATAACTAACAAAGAAACTAAATCACTAATCAAAAATCTCCTAACAAACGAAAGTCCACAGCCAGATGGCTACACAGGGTAATTATACCAGACAATTAAAGAAGAGTTAATACCTATTCTTCTCAAACTGTCCCAAAGAAATAGGAATGGAAGGAAAACATCCAAACTCCTTCTATAAGGCCATCATTACCTTGATTCCAAAACCAGACAAACACCCCACTAAAAAGGAGAATTACAGGCCAATATCCCTGATAGACATGGATGTAAAAATTCTCAACAGGATACTAGCAAATAGAATCCAACAGTACATTCAAAGAATTATTCACCATGATCAAGTGGGATTTATTCCTGGGTTGCAGGGGTGGTTCAGTTTTCACAAACTAATCAACATGGTAAACCATATTAATAAAAGAATGGATAAGAAGCATATGATCCTCTCAACAGATGCAGAAAAAAGCTTTTGATGAAACACCACATCCGTTCTTGATAAAAACCCTCAACAAAGTAGGGATAGAGGGAATATACCTCAACATCATAAAGGCCATATAAGAAAGGCCCACTGCTAATACCATCCTCAGTGGCAAAAACTGAGATCTTTTCCTCTGGGGTCAGGAACAAGACAGGGATGTCCATTCTCATCATTGTTACTTAACATAGTACTGAAAGTCCTAGCCTCAGCAATCACACAACATAAAGAAATAAAAGGTATCCATATTGGCAAGGAAGAAGTCAAACTTTCACTATTTGCAGACAACATGTTAGTCTTTGTAGAAAACCCACAAGACTCCACCAAAAAAATTACTGGCACCGATACATGAATTCAGCAATGTCACAAGGATATAAAATCAACATACTGAAATCTGTTGCATTTCTATACACCAATAATGAAACAGCAAAAAGAGAAATCAAGAAATCGATCCCATTTACAATTGCACCAAAACCAGGAGATACTTAGGAATAAACCTAACCAAAGAGGTAAAAGGTCTGTGCTCTGAAAACTATAGAACACTTACTAAAGAAATTGAAGAGAACACAAAGAAATGGAAAAACATTCCATGCCGATGAATTGGAAGAATGACTATTGTTAAAATGTCCATACTACCCAAAGCAACCTATACATTTAATGAAATCCCTATCGAAATACCACCAGCATTTTTCACAGAGCTAGAACTATCTTAAAATTTGTATAGAACCACAAAAGACCCCGAATATTCACAGCTTATTTTTCATGTCTTTAGTTTCTATATATACCTACCTCTTATTCATACACAGACTTTCAACAAAACTATAAATACTCTCTCAAAACTGTTAAATGCATCTGGCAAAATGTCAGTTTCATTACTTCTTAGGGACTTCCCTTTTGGTATCCTCAACACTCATTTGCCATACTGAATTGGTCTTTTTTAAAAATCTGATGTCTGCTGTCATCCTGAATTCTCTCTTTACCACCAGTCTGGGAAATCTCTGCATCTCTCTCCTGGGTTGGATCTCTTTGGATATCTGGATCCTATGTTATCATCTTTCTTGGTTTACTCCTTCATTTAGTGGAACACCTCCTCCAGTAGCTTCTTGGGAAAAAAGATGCATATACATTAAATTTTTTGAGGGTTTGTACCTAACTCTCACAATTCATTAAAAGTCTGAAAATAGAATTCCAGACTGTTAAGTACTTACCCTCAGCATTTTAAGGAGACTATTCCACTTTCTTCCAGTTTCCAATTTTACTGTGGAGAAGCCTAATGCCTTTCTGATCCAGAACCTTAGTATCTGACCTGCTTATTCTTTCTGGAAGTCTTAGCATCTTCACTTCATCTTTGGAGGTCTCAAAATTGATGATTATTGTTTTGTTGTGGGGTTTCTACCCCCATGCGTTATGCTGGGTATTTAATATGGGAACTCAAATGTTTCCAATCTGAGAAATTTTTTGTACTATTTCTTAATTTCTCCCCTTCTGTTTTCCTATTTCTAGAACTCCTTTCCTTCACCTAATTTTCTTATTTCTTTTCTCCTTTCTATCTGTTCTTGCGTATTGAAAGCTTTCAACTTTATCTTCTAACTTATCTATTAAAATTTTTACTTCTGCTATCATATACTTAATTTTTAAGATGCTTGCTGCTGTGTGAATGTTTCTTTTCACTTATTACTTTCTCTTTACCTCTCAAATTTTAATTATAATTTTCTAGTGTTTTCTGTCCCTTGCCTTGTCTGTGTGCCCTTCGAGTTCATTTTTATTTTTTCTTCCAAGTTTTTACTTAAATTCCAGTTAACACACAATGTAATATTAGTTTCAGGTGTACAGTATAGTGATTCAACACTTCCATACATCACCAGGTGGTCATTATGACAGTGCACTCCTTAAATCCCATCACCTATTTAACACGCCCTCCCCATCTACCTCCCCCCCCATAACCATCAGTTTGTTCTTTATAGTTAAGAGTCTGTTTCTTGGTTTCCCTCTCTTTTCCCCCTTCCATGTTCATTTGTTTCTTAAATTCCACATACGAGTGAAATCATATAGTATTTGTCTTTCTCTGACTTATTTTGCTTAGCATAATACTCTCTAGTTCTATCCATGATGTAGCAAATGGCAAGATTTCATTCTTTTTATGGCTGAATAATATTCGTGTGTGTGTGTATTTCACATCTTCTTTATCCATTCATTGGCTGATGAATATTTGGGCTGTTTCCATAATTTGAGTATTATAGATAATGCTCCTGTAAATATCAGGGTGCATGTATTGCTCTGAATTAGAATTTTTGTATCCTTTGAGTAAATACCTAGTAGTATAATTGTTGGATCATAGGACTGTTCTATTTTTAACTTTTTGAGGAACCTCCATACTGTTTCTAAAGTGGCTGTACCAGTTTGCATTACCACCAACAATGTAAGAGGGCCCCTTTCTTTCTACATGCTTGCCAACACCTGCTATTTCCTGTGTTAATTTTAGCCATTCTGACTGGTTCCAATTCCTTTAAAAAAAAATTTTTCCCCCTTCAGTTCTGTGTATTCTATTTCATGTTGGAGGGGTTCTTCAATTTTCTGATGGTCCTTGGATCTTTCATCATATTTAAAGATGAAACACTGAAAATTAGACACTGAGTAGATAGGGTTTTCAAACTTCTCTTGGATGGAGACAGAGCTATTTGTTGGGAATCCCAAAACAACACTATCTGTTGGTATTTCTCTTGGTTGATCAGTCCTCAAAAAGGAATGCTCCAAATTCCTGCCTGGGGTGCGTAAGCCTCTTTAGACAGGGCACTTGGAGTGCCTCTTTTTTTTTCCCCCAAGGTAGGCTCCATGCTTAGTTTGGGGCTTGATCTCATGGCCCTGAGATCAAGAGTCACATGCTCTACTAACTGAACCATCCAGATACCCTTCTGCCAACACTTTCTTAGAGCTGTGTAGGCTGCAAGAAGAAAGAATTCCATTTTTTTTTAAGATTTTATTTATTTGACAGAGAGAGACACAGTGAGAGAGGGAACACAAGCAGGGGGAGTCAGAGAGGGAGAAGCAGGCTTCCCGCTAAGCAGGAAGCCCGATGCAGGGCTCGATCCCAGGACCCTGGGATCATGCCCTGAGCCAAAGGCATACACTTAACGACTGAGCCACTCAGGTGCCCCAAGAATTCCATTTTTTTAAAGCATGGAATCATCCTGTTTTCAGGACAGTACTCTGTCCCAGGTGGGCCTGTTGTCCCTGAGGCCAGAGTCCTTCTGATTCAAAGAGTCACCTTCCATCTTCCTCCAGGTTGGGAGAGGAGTAGTTAGTTGCCTGGTATTGAGGCACAGGAAAGAAACCTTGGGGCCTGATTCTCACTTGGAGTTCAACCCAATTCACTTCCAGATCCATTTCTAGATCTTCCTGAAGTAATGCAGTAAAATCTTACCTGCTCTTTGGCATTCTTCACTGTTAAATTAGTCTTTAGCTTTATGTCTCACCGTTTGTTTTTATACTCCCAAAATTTTGTTGCAGTTGTATTCCCTTTCATCCACTTTGTCTTTGGGGGGTTTATGCCTTTAAATTTTTATTTTGGTAGAGTTAGCATAGGTTAATAGATGCCATGTTTCCTTAGATTTTTATAAGATTACATGTAATGCCATGGTTTATATATGACTTTCACAAGTCAATTTTCAATCATAAATTCCAATGCTATACAATAAATTTAGGGTGGGTAGTAGGTTAAATTGGCCTAACAGTCATATTTTTAAATGCAATTTGGCACTGGATTATCAATATAACATTTTTAGCTAGAGAATTAGTTAACTTAAACTAGACAATTCTGTTTGATTCTCAACAGTGGAAAGCAGCATTACATAGAAGGGTATAGTTTTCATTCCCTCCTTAGTTATTCCCAAGGCACTGAGCCACAGATACATTACACAGATACTTTGTTTTCAAGCATAACTGGGGACCAAAGGAGAATGAAGATGACAACAAACAGAAAACAAATTGTCTAATGTATTTATTTATATGGTAATGCCTGCCTTGCAGTCAATCTGTATGTACTTTTTCTATCAGAAGAGAAATTTGGTTGCTTTACTGGCTTCCTTTTCTCCCTGTACTTCTATTTAAGTGGTACCAAAATCCTGCCATTGGGTGCAGGGTGCTATGCAAGGAGAATGAGCAAGCAAGCAGGGTGAAAAGCATTTTCCTGACTCAGTGTCTAAATGACCTATTAATTGCAACCTCCTGGAAGCAAAGAAAAGATTGGGGTAAAACATCAGTGACCAAAATGAAAAAAAAAAAAAAAAAAAAGCTTTCCATAAGGGAAAATGAGATGAGAAAACATCTCATTATCAAAATTTTTTTTTCTTTCTTTTCCTCTTTTTAGAGTACAGGTGCACTGCCTAGACCAAAAAGTTCCTCCTCAGTGCACCCGTGAAAGTCTCTTACCAACAGCCTCCATTCACCCCTATAAATACTTCAGAGCACCAAGGAATAAAGAATTTTATGATTCCAATTTTCATCAAAAGTTACAGAGGTAGTTTAAGTAAAGTTGATATACCTTACTATCCATTTCTGAGATTCCCTTAGGTTTCTCAACATACACTTCTTGTCATGGATGAAGCCTGAAATTTGTATAACCAACCTAGCTATTCTGGGAGGCAGCCTTTCTCCCTACATTGGATGAACTGTGACCAGCATGAATGCACCCTCCCACCACAACTGTGAGAGGAGGAGGGGGTCTGGAGTGGTAGAAGGAGCACCAGCTCTGGGAGCAGATATATTTAAATTCTGGCTCTGTCATTTATGAGTTGGTTGATTTTGGTTGAGTGTGAATTTATGTGTCCTTTCAACAGAAACTGAAAGCTATGTAACTTAATTGCTTCCTTTCTTTGTGTTAGTTTCCAGAAAATTTGGAGCTAAATCCATCATTCCATTGTACCAGATGACTCATTTCAGGTAGCTAGCAGAGTCTCTTCTCTTTGTTTCCTTAAATGATCTTTACTGTGTTTGATTGCCAGTACCTCATTTTGTATTTGAGTCTATTTTAAGCCAGATAAAGTCATCAGGTATGAATCTAAAATAATCTTTCTGCCATTGATGTCTCTATAAACTATTGCTAATCTAGGCTGACCTTTCTCTAAATGGCTCTTGATGCTTTTACTCTCCCTCTGACAATTTTTCCTAGGTGAGTGGTATGACGTACTGATTTCATTTAATTTAATGTTCTTCCTTTATAGAAAGGTGGGTTGGTACTGATATTTGAATGTCTGATTTTCAACGTTGTAGAGTTTTCTGAAAATGCAAAAGGGGAAGCACATGGAGCTACACAGCTCTCACTTCCCATCAGAAGAAATTATACAAGTTCATAAACATAAACTTGACTTAGAACTACCACTAAGAATTAATTTCCATTTCTTTTAAGTATACATGTAATTTATTTAGCAACCATTAATTAAATATCTATTATGTGCCAAACTTGTCCTAGTCTCTCAGAATACACACATGAAAAGACAGACCTTGTTGCAGAAATATCTGGCAGTCTAGGGGGAAAAACTAGAAAGAAAATAAACAAGTACAATAAAGTGAGATGAATGCTATAATAAGATGCTGTGGGAACATGGAGTTGAAGCCAGCTATTTCTAACAGGAATTAGAATTCTGATTCTTGAATGGTTTTGAACACATTTAACTTTCATAGATACCAGTTTTCCAAAGGTGAAACTGGAAAAAAAATTGAAATTGGTTGAGACAATTTATTGTCTTACCAGCAATACATTTGTGTTTTAGTAACTTCACATCCTCACCAACTCTCATTATCATAAATCTTCTTTATTTAGCCATTCTGGTAGATATGTCATAGTAACTCATTCTGGTTTTAATTTGCATTTCCCTGATGAGTAGATGTTGGTAGAGGCCACAGGTGGGGAAGGGTGGAGGGAAGAAGAGGCGTTGGTTGTTCATTTCTTGGTCTGTTTCACTGACAGAGAAACCAACATATCCAGGAAGGCACAGAAGCTAGAGATAATAATAGTATGTTTAGCAGGTTCAAAGGATGACGAGATGAGATCAGAGAGAATACAAGGAGGAGTATGAATGGTTTTGCATAGCATGCTGAGAAGGTTGAACTTCTCATAAAATCACTGGAAAGCTAGCCATCAAGATTCTTAAGTGGGAGATAAATATAATCAGACCTACAGTTAAATGAGCCCTCTGACAACAACGTGGAGGTCAGACTGGAGGAAGCAATGCGAGAGGAAATAGCTAGGAAAGGAGACAAATAGGGCCTGGGAGAGATAGTGACACCAAGGACCATGCAAAGAAGGTAGTTTTAAGAGACATTTAGAAATAGAACCAAGAGGATTGTCAGGACAAGAGAGGTAAGAAGGAGTGAGGGGTACAAAAGCAAACATGCGATTCTAGCCGGGCAACTGGTTGGATGACAACGATATTAACCAGCCTTAGAAATAAAGAAAAGAAGGAGATACAGGGTAGGAAGCGATGGTAGCAAAAGAGGATAGCAAAATTCATTTGGGACATGTTGTATTGGAAGTGGTGGTAGAACATCCAATGAGAAAGATATTCTACCTCCACAACCTCAGATACCCAGAAACCCATCAGAATGTCCCGGAGACGTGACAGTGCCTTGCCTAAGAAACAAGTTAAGAGGATTTTGTTTTCAAAGCTTAACCTACAGGAGTGACAGGGCTATACTTCCAAAGGGGAAAACAGCCTTGAGGGTTGAAAGAGGAGATAAACATCAAGTGCCATGGCCTGCAAGAGGAGGACAAGGCAAATTCTTAGGCAAATTCTGTAAAATGAAGAGGACGATATGAGGCCCACTGCATATCTCTCTCAGAGCAGCCGGCAGTGGTCAAAAGCAAGACTGCAGAGCAGAAAATTCTCGGATGCTGGTCTCTGTAGCTTACGTAGGGGTCACCACCAGGTGTAAGGTGGTTAAAGCCATGGAAAAGGGTGAGCTTACTCTAGGTTTACTTACAGGGTGGGAGAAGAAAGGGGCCAACGGAATGGGAGACATCAGTGCTTAACGAGTTGACAGTGGAACAGAAAGAGTCTGAAAAAGAATGTCCAGAGAGGTGAGAAGAGAAGCAGCAAAGAACAATGTCATGAAAGCAAGGAAGAGAGAGTTTCAGGAAGGAAATGATCGATATGGCCAAGGGCTGGAAAAGAAGTTGAATAACATAAGGGTTTTAAGGAGTTATAAAGTCATTAACGACTTTGCCAGGGCCATTTCACTGGATTGAGAGCAGATAAGCCTGATATTGAAGAGCCATAAAGTAAATGAACAAAGAAGTGCAGGGGAATGTCTTATATTCTTTTATGAGGTTTAATAATGAAGTGAAAAAATATATAGAGTGATCTCTAAGAGAGATGACAAGTTTTGGGGAGAGAATTCTCCTTTAATATCGTAGAAGCTGTGGCATGGGAAAAGGCTATAGAGAAGAAGCTAATAGTGATAGTGAAATTGAAAAAAAAAATAGGTGTAGAGGCTAAGAAGGAGTAATGGAGGCACTAGAGGGAAAACCAGCAGAGAAGTCTATGGGATGAGGTTGTTGTCAGCCAATTACTTTTAAAAACTGGTAAAACTTAAGGACAAAAAACAGTTTGCTGTATTTGTCAACTAAGACATCAGTAATGGTTTTTTTGAGAAAGGCTGAGTCCTAGAGTGCAAGGAGTTGAGATCTAAACGGAACATGGGGAACTGAAAACACAAAGTTTAAGATTCTGTTTTCAAGATACCTGACTGTGAGTGGGATAAGTAAATGTACTAAACCTGTCTATCACCTCTGCTAGGGTCATGGTCTCCATGAGTGGCCAGTATACTGACAACCTTGCCTTGCTTATGGGGACTGGGCTGGGCACTAGTCAAGGGAAATGAGCTTTATAGACACAGATATCAATCAGGGTGGGGCGCTTAAAGTAACACATCTTTTGTCTTGTTGAACCCCTTTCTGAGGGAAATTAACAGTCTACTCATGGTTCCATGACAGATGCACAGCAACACTACTGGAAGAGATTCTTATGTTTTTGGAGAAACACTCCCCTTTTTCTTGAAGGTTAATTGATCTCCAAGATACTTAGCTGTCCAGGTAACTTCCGGAGACAGCATCTGTTGGGTTGCCCCTTCAGAGATCACAACTTTCCTTTTCCATATTTCCCATTATTTTAAGCCATGTATAAGAAAGCAAAGGGCCATTAAGGAACCTATAAACCAAATACTTTTATTTACATTATCATGATCTCAGAATTATCTAAGTAATCAGTCAATCAAAAAAAAAAAAAGCCTGTTAACAATCACTGATGAAGTCTGACTTGTTTTTGTACTAACTTACTCATTATAATTATGTCCTTAAAGCTAACCAGGATTTTCAAAAGTCAAGTATAACCATGGGCTGTGGCTTTTATTAGTCATGGCCTCTAGAAGTGTTGATTCAGCTGAGCAGGAAGCAATAGGAGGATTCACTCTGACTTACTTAGTAGTTACGTGTGGGGGAAGGGTACAGGGCTGGGTAGAAGATGAAAAAAACATAAGCAAATGTTTTTTAAAATTACATTTTAAAAAACAGCTTTTACTGGGATTCAGAAAATAGCATTTTTTTATACTGTAATGTCTTCAGCTTCATAATGGGCTAAGAAGTTTGCTATATTATTTTAATGGTATCTGAGCAGAGCAAGAGCAGGGAGGAAATTACCAAGCATGAGAGTAAGCAATTGGTGATAAATACTTTTGCACCACTAAAAATATTTAACACCCTCTGCCTTTATTGCTTAAGTGTATACTATGACTTCATTATTATTTTTTAAATGTTACAACTCAAGTAGTTGAGTTACCATGTCTAATCTATTAGAGATGAAGAAAACAAAACCATCATTACTGAAAATCCCCAACAAATTAATGTTCATCAATTTGGAGACACCCTGACTTTCTGAGTACTTGAGATCACTCTTTAAAAATGTTACCGCACACAAACAAAAGCCAAGGCTAACTCAAGATAAACATTTCATTTCAAGAATCCTTTGGGTATGGATAGATTTAACCTTTCTGAGAGAAAAGGTCTTTTTGGCCCACTTTTTATTTTTGGAGGGATTTTTTTAATTTAAATTAATTAACATATAGTATATTATTAGTTTCAGAGGAAGAGTTCAGTGATTCATCCGTCTTATATAATACCCAGTGCTCATTACATCATGTGCACTCTCTAATGCCCATTACCCAGTTACCCCATCCCCCCATATCCCTCCCCTCCAGCAACCCTGAGTTTGTTTCCTGTGATTAAGAGTCTCTTATGGTTTGTCCCCCTCTCTGATTTTTTCTTGTTTTATTTTTCCTGGGTTTGTTACTAACCAGGATCATGCTGTATGCATTGTTCTTTGATGTTCTCGTTGGAGATGTTCTCAGCCCAGCACATTCCTTTTAACCATTATATATTCCACAAAGTTAGTGTCACTACTTGAGTTGCTTCATTCTGCTTCATTATATCCACTTTTGTGCACAAACTTGAGCACACAGGCTGGAATTTGAGGGGAAGAGTGTCAGTTTGAGCCCTTGTCAATCTGAGGTGAAGGTATGTTCACTTGGCATTGAGCAGGTGGCAGGCCACGCATGCTGACTCAGGCAAGAAGGCAGTTGGACTATGGATTTGGGACCCATATGCTGATGGCATCATGTGTGATGGGGACGTGGCTGATTTTGCTCCTGGTCATGAACTCCTTTAACTTTGTTTTTTCTAGGAAATCCTATCTCTTTTTCTAGTCTGAATTAAAGCCTTGCTGGATAGAGTATTCTTGGCTGTAGATTTTTTCCTTTTAGCACTTTGAAAGTATCATGCCACTCTCTTCTGGTCTGAAAAGTTTCTGCTAAAAATCCCACTGATATCCCACTGATAGCCTTATGGGGTTTCCCTTGTATGTAACTGCTTTCTTTTCTCCTGCTCCATTTAAAATTCTCTCTTTATCAATACTTTTGGCCATCTTATTTACTTTGTGTCTTGGTCCAGACCTCTCTTGGTCAGTTTGGTTGGGGGCTCTCTGTGCCTCCTGGATCTGGATTTCTCTTTCCATCTCCAGAATCAGGGAGTTTTCAGCTATTATTTCTTCAAATAAATTTTCTGCCCCCTTTTCTTGCTCTTCATCTTCTGAGATCCCTACTATGTGACTATTATGCTTGCCAGTGTGGCTGAGTTCACTGGGTCTATTCTCATTTTGCCTACTTTTTTTTCTCACCTGCTCAGCTTGATTACTTTCTATTACTCTGTCCTCCATATTGATCTCTTCTTCTACTCCCTCTTGTTTCTATTTATTCCAGGTGGCCTATTTTTATTTTCATTTAGTGAGTTCATTATCTCTAACTGGTTCTTCTTTAGGTCTCCTATCTCTTTGCGGAGGTTCTCATGGAGGTGCTGAACTCCTTTCTCAATTCTAGCAAGTATCTTTATGAGCACTACTTTAAATTCACTATCAGACATATTACTTATCTCCATTTTGTTTAGGTCTCCTGCTATGATTTCTGCTCTTTCATTTGGAACATATTCTTCTGTGTCCTCATTTTGTCTATTGCTGTGTCTGTTTCTATGTGTTAGGAAAGTCAGCTATGCCCCCCCCCCCCGCTGAAG
>LNAC01000322.1:0-23794 GCA_002007465.1 Ailurus styani | reverse complement strand
CCCGCTCCCCCCCCCCCCCCGCTGAAGTAGTGACTTTATGAAGAAGAGGTCCTATTGTGCCCGGGAATGCAATGTCTCCTTTTCACCAGAAAATGGTGCTTCAGGGGTCTCTTCTGTGTGTTGTGCACACCCTCCTGTTGTGGCTGTGATGTGTTTGCCTTCAGTCCAGCCTGCAAGGCTCTCTGCCTGTTGTGGGCAGAGTCTGGTGCCTGTGGTGTTAGTGAGCTGGTCCAGGGCTGCCTTGGGCTTGAGTTGAGTCAGACCAGCTGTTTTCCAGAAATGATGTAGCACCAAACTGCAGGGCACTTTCCCTATATTGTCCCCTGAGAAGCTTTTGTTGGTGTGTGGGGCCTACAGTCAGACCAGATGCCTTCCCCCAGCCCACTGCTGGGGCCACAGTCGGACTGGTGTATGGTTTTCTTCCCCTCCCCCTGGAGCAGGACTCACTGTGGAGTAGTGCTGACCCTTGTTTGGGCTGCTTGCACACTGCCAGGCTGGTGGGACTGCTTTGATGGGATCTTGCCAAGAGCAATCGTAGGGGGTAGACTTGCTTCACTGTGGCCGCTTGTCTACATCCAGCTACAGAGAATCTGTTCTGCCAGTCTTCGGGTAGCTTTCCAGGTTATTGATGCTGTGGTGGGTGTTCTGTAGGTGATCATGTGGCAGGAAGTCAGCCCAGGGTCCTCCTACTCTGTCATCTTCCCAGCAGCCTCTTTTGGCCCACTTTTTAAATTCCACTTCCACTCCATCTCATCCATTCCACAATCTAAACAGTGCCTGATGCATATTTATTCAAGAAATATTTACTGAGCATTTTTTGAACACTTGGTTTTTGCTAGGAGATGGGGACATAGGAATAAGGAAGTACCTACTTTATATTAGTCAGTACATGGGCTAATACCAAAAAAATCAGTTTCAGGATGTATTCTATACATTAACGCCTAGGTTCTATAGATGTTGCATCAGAAATTGGTAAAGAAAAAAAAAGGAAATTGGTAAAGGATACACAGAGTGCATAAATCTCCAATGGGTCAGGAAAGAGTAGTGTCATAAGCTACATTTTATTGGAAGACTTCTCTCTGGGGAAAGTGATCAGACTGGAAGAAGAGACTACTAGATAGTGAGATATTTGGCAGTCTCACAGTAAAAATGTCTGGGCCCTGCCTGATAACCCTCCATCAAAAAGCCCAGTCTCTACACACACACATACAGACACCAATCCGATTTTAGTACATGCTTACGAATATAGGAAGACAGTCAAAGATCACCAATCATTTGAGGAAAGCCTCCACTGTAAAAGATGGAATCTAAAACAAACCACAACAACTCAACAGCAAATTGGGAAGAAACACAAATTAAGGAGAAAGAATTTCTTAATATCGTAAGTGATATCTTTAGGAAAATATCAGAAAAGGTGATACATTCAAAGTCAGAGACTTCATAGTCAGGCTATGGAGAGGGACATTCAGAGAACAAAATAAATTTAAAAGTGATATTGGAAATCTAAAACTCGGGCGCCTGGGTGGCTCAGAAGGTTAAAGCCTCTGCCTTCGGCTCAGGCCATGATCTCAGGGTCCTGGGATCGAGCCCCGCATCGGGCTCTCTGCTCCGCAGGGAGCCTGCTTCCTCCTCTCTCTGCCTACTTGTAATCTCTCTCTGTGTGTCAAATAAATAAATAAAATATTAAAAAAAAAAAGAAAGAGAGAAATCTAAAACTCAGGGCACCTGGGTGGCTCAGATGGTTAAGCATCTGCCTTCACCTCAGGTCATGATCTCAGTGTCCTGGGATCAGGAGCCTGCTTCTCTCTCTTCCTCTGCTTGTGCTCTCTTGCTCTGTCAAATAAATAAAATCTTAAAAAAATATATACTACTCCCTTTGCTTGTGTTCTCTGTCAAATAAATAAATAAAATCTTTTTTTAAAAGCAATATAAAACTCATTAGAATAGGTGAATGACAAAATTGAGGACATTTCCTAGAAAGTAAAACCAAAAGAGGATGAGTATGGATGATCTTTCAATCATATGAGTTCCAGAAAATGAGAATGAGAATGAAAAAAAGGAAGGGAAGTATCAATGAACTAATTCTCAAAATTAAAGACAAAAGCTTCCAAATTATGAGTCTCCACAGAGGGCCCAGCAAAACATCACAAAATTTCAGATTCCAGGAACAAAGGGAAGCTCTAAAGTCCTCAGGGTAGTAACTGGGGGACAATTACACTCAAGAGATCTAGAATCAAGAGGACATCAGACTTCTATTGCAAAACAGGTAGCAAAAAGACAAGGAATGGACAATGCTCCCAAAATGTGGAGGAAAACTTACTTCAACCTAGAGTTCTACACCCAGGCAAAATATCAGTCAAGTGGTAGAAACTAGAGACATTTTAAGATAGCCATGGTCTCAAAACATTTCCTTCTCTAGCACCCTTTCTGAGACTGCTACTGGAGCACGTGCTCCACTAAAACAAAAAAGTGAGACAAGAAAGGGGAAGGCAAGTGCCACACAGTTATTAGAGATCTTACAGAAGAGGGGTGATGGGGAAGCCACAAAGTGATAGCGAATGGGAATTTCAGGATGGCAGTGGATGCAGGCCAGGCAAGAACAAAACACATCACATTGCAAAAAATCCTCCCCCCAAAGTAAAATAGAAGATCTGAGTATCTGAATGCATTGAGAAAAGACACAGATTTTTCCCAGACAGCTTAAACATGAAACAGTGAAACATAAAAGTAAACCAAAAGTGAGGGAGATTAAAACAAAAAAAATGTACAAGAAAGGAGGCAAGTTGAGTAGATCATGGCTCAGGTGGGAACACTGGCAACAGAGTCATAATGTAAATGGCGAGTACTGACCTGACTACAAATGTAACCAAATTGGGAGAGGAAAAGTGAGGAGGATGGGTTCGATGTCTTGAGGGGTGGGAGATGGTAAGGGAGCATGAAACACTTATTTTTTTATAATCCCAATTCAACAGATAGGTCAAACTGGAAAAAAAAAAAAGAATCAGAAGAAAACAGTATAAGGATGCTACTTAGAAAAAAGCAGCATATAGCAGCAGAAACACCTTAAATATTTCAAGGTAGTTGCCTCCAAGAGGCAGGAATAGGTGTGTATGCCCAGAAGAAACCTGATTTTTATTCTTAAAAAAGCCAAAAAACAGAATATTACCACACTTCACTGGATCTCAACGTACCAAGATGCTATTTTAAGTACCACAAAGAAAATACCTGACAAATTAGGACAAAATGCTCCCCCACAGCTGAGAATCTTTTATATTGATTGAAAGAGCTATTTGTGGCTTTTTGTAATCTTCTTTTATATCTTGTACACACATAAAAAAAAGAAAATGTAAATGAAATAAGTTAGCAATAGTATTTCTAAAACTTCTATAGCCTAACTCTTCTGAGTTCTTTTGGACGTGAACTGGTTGATTTCTGTATTCTTCCAGACAGTATTGATGTCTGTGCTATCCAGAGTATTAGCAACATACAGCATCGATTAAAAGAGTGCTTACGCTGCCTTCCTAAGTTAGCCACTTAATACTTTGTCTTTGGGTTTTCTTCCAAGCTACCATTCTGTAGCTTTTGATGCTGTCATGACTTGATTTTACCAGAAGGTGTCAATAAAAGTTTATTATACAACAGTCAGGACTCATTTTCCTTCCTCAACTGGTCCTTGAATGACTGCTGAATAAAGCACCAGGGAGTTGCAGTTGTCCAGTGATATCACCCCAAATAACAACCAAGTTTTTGCAAGCAGGTGATGATCACTACGTTGGAAGAGCTTCCTGGCTGACCTCAGGTAGGACACACTGACACCTGTAGGATACATTCCAATTTCAGACACGTGCAAATATAAGACCACACCAAAACAAAATTATCTTCAATACATATTTTAAAGCCTAGAAGAAGAAAAAGAGGAAGGTGAAGAAGAAGAGGGAGAAGATAAGACTAAGAATCCAGACAAGAACTAAGGCACAAACAGTGGGGATGGAGAGAAAGAGGCTGCATTCAAGGCACACACAGAAATTGGAATTGACAGGTCTTGTTGCTGATGGAAAGTTGAGGACCAGGGCAGCAAAAGAACAGAGGATGACTCTATGCCTTCTAGGTTATACACCTGGTTAGGAAGCAAAAAATCTACTGGGGGTGGGAGTAGTTCAATTTTGGATACACTGAATTTGAGGTTCCAGTTGACATTCTAGAAAGAGATGTCCAGTAGGCAGTTGGGAATATAAATCTGCAGCTTACTAGAGTTGCCTGGTCTACAGACATAAAATCAGGAGAAATCAATCTATGGTACTGGATAACATTGCCCATGGATACCCTATTAAATTTAAAACAAAACCAAACACCCAATACTGTATTAGTCATTATTTACAAAGCATATACAAAGCAAAGAATTTACTGTGACCAGTTTAAGAGGAAAGGAATTTATTATAGAATATTAAGTGGCCTAGATAGGAAGACTAATGTTAAAGACTCTATCCAGAGCCACACAGCAGAACTGGGCAGCAAAAGAAGCTGCTGCCTTTAACAGGATCAGAGATGCATAAAATCAGCACAGCCTCTGCCACATCAGAAACTACTGTTACAGGTACTTGCTTCAAAACCACACACATTATGACTATTTGAATCAGTACCAGCAAAACATACCCCATGCCCTCTCTACACTCAAATTAGCCCTAAATCCAAATCTCATACAAGTGTATCTATCTGATTGGCAGAACTTAAATTACAAACAGAACACTAAAGCATATGAAAAATGTTTTGTTTTGTTGATTTGCTTTGTTGGGGGGTAGGAGTTGTTTGGTTAGCTTTCTGGCTTCCACATGTTAGAAGGAGGCTGGTTTGAAATGCACTATGAGAGAACCAAAGTACGTTACGTACCCAAAAGATCAGAAACATTCCATTGGGGAATATGAAAGCTGGAAGTGTGAGAAACCCGTCAGGAGACAGGGAAGGCATGGCCAGAACGGCGAGCACCACGATGAGCATGCTGCAGTGGAAGCCAGTAGAAAGGGAATTTTTAGAAGAAATGTGGTAAACAGTGTCAGAAGCTGCCGAGAAGTAAAAAGTTTGAACAGCTCCATAAGATCTAAAGACTATCTGATGGAGTTAGCAAAAACAATGTCCTTTGGTGACCTTGGCAGGAGCAATTTCAGGGAACTGGCTAAGGGAAATGTTTCAGAGGGGTTAAAAAGTGAATGGAAAGCACACACTGTGATTTAATGGAGTTTAGCCTCTTCTTAAACTTGAAGTAACCTCTGGGAGCCTCAGGTTCCTCATCTGGTGGAATGAACTTGTACACACCTTGCATGTTTGTTTTAAGTGTAACTTAGTGTTTACCACTATAATGGAGATTTAAAAAAATAATAATAACCTCACTTTTGCACCTGGGGTCTCCCCATGTACCTTCTGTTTGGGGTTTCGGGAAATCTTAATCCTTCACCCCCTCATTGCTTCTGGCTTCTTTCTCCACCTATGGAGAGCAAAGTTATCAACTTTATTAATGGTAAAGCTAGAATGAAGAAAACAGTTTGGGCTTGAGGCCAAACTGAACTTGCACCCCAGCCACGGAAAAGAACCAGACCCCAATTCGGGGTTTCCACTAGAGAGAACTGTGATTCCCATACATATGATAAAGGACTTGTATCTGAATATATAAAGAACTCTCACAATTCAATGCTAGATGACCCAATTTTTAAAAGGGCAAAGGATCTGAACAGACTTTTCTCAAAAAAGAGAGAGAGAGAGAGAGCGATACAAATGGCCAATATGCACATGATAATAGGCTCAGTATCATTACCCAACAGAGAAAAACCGCGGAAAAAGGTTTTTCAAGTACACCATGATTGCGCTAAGAATTACAGGCATCATAATTTCACACCCATTATAATGTCTATAATCAAAAGGTCAGAGAATAACAGTGTTGACAAGGCAATGAATAAATTCATACACTGCTGGTGGAAATGTAAAATAGCACAGCCACTTCCTCAAACATTTAAACAGAGTTATCATATGACCCAGCAATTCCACTCTTAGTTCTATACCCAGGAAAGGTAAAAATAGACATCTACACACAACCTCATGGATGAGTGTCCATAGTAGCAGTATTCATAATGAGACAGATGTAATCCAAATGGCCATCAAGGGGTGAATGGATAAACAGTGAGGTAAATTCATATGCTGAAATACTATTCAACCATTAAAAAGGCACAAAGTACTGATACATGTGAAAACATGGATGACCCTTGAAAACAGGAAGCTAAGTGAAAGAAGCCAGTCATACAGGGCCACACATTGCATGATTGTATTTCTCTGAAATGGCCAGAAGAGGCAAATTTATAGAGAAAGAAAGCAAATTAGTGGTTTCCCAGGGTTGGAACAAGGGAATACCTGGGGGGAGGGGGATGATGGCTAAGGAGTTTCCTTTTGTGGTGATGAAAATTTCTGAAAATTGATTGTGATGACAGTTGCACAACCCTGTGAATATATTAAAAACCGCTGAATTGTACCTTTTAAGTGGGTGAATCATATGGTATGTGATTTATAGTTCAGTAGCGAACTTCTTCTGAAACCGAATAAAAGAAGTGAAAGAGGTTGTAAGTATAAATAAGTTCATGGGTTGGGGGTCAAAAAATTGAAATTCCTAACTGAAAATCTTAGGGTTCTTGTTGAAATAGAAGGCAAAGGCACCTTCTAAGGAGTTTATCATACGTCCAAAGTAAAGACAACAGCGCTGGTCCAGTTCCTTTGAAATCAAGTTCCAACGTGTGTCATGAGAGTGAGAGGCCAAGGCGGAGTGGACAGAGAGGTGTGGGGGCCCAAGAGACCTGAGGCTTAACTCACCTTGAAAGTATTTGTTTGAATCAACTATGAGACAGCATTAAGGTGTCACTATAGCCTTAAAAATCTTAGAAACTGTCACTACGTTTGCCCTAGGAAAATCTTATTTTCATTCCACTGAATTCAGGGATAGTTATAGGAGTTTGAATGGAGACCATACTCAAGATAGCTTTCTTTTATGGAGGAAGAAAAGAAAAAGAGGTTTTTCAGATACACTATGATTGCACAAAAAATATAAAAACTACTTAGGAGAGTAGGCATCTAGATATTGAGGCAAAACAACACATACTCAGGACAATAAATAAAATATAAACACCTTAATCCACTGATGGAGGAAAGTCATCTGAGACCCTCTTTCTTTGTCACTCCAAGTAAGAAAGGTTAGAGGGAGATGTCTGCGAGCCCTGAAGACTCTTCCCCCTCACCCTACCCCTAATCCAGAGTACCTTCTTGGAATCCTAGCTGATCTTCAGCTCCCTGGGATCTGCCAGGTTTCTTTCCATAGAGACCACCCTTCTCTCTCACTTGTGGGGTCCCTACACTCTCCCCATCTCAAAATAAGGCTTGAAGTTGACATAATCAAATCAGTACCCCCCGCCCCCGCCTTACTAACACAAACACACAATGACAATAAGGGCTCAAGATTTCAAGGGAAACTAGTCTAGTTATATTAATAAAGGAATCGATTAAAGAGAATTGAATGTTTACACGTTAACTAGAACAGCTACAGGAGTAGGCTCTAGGCAGAGCCTCCAGGAGTAAGTCCCAGAACCATGGAGAACTGACCAGCCAGGAAAGCTACTAGCTCAGCAACCATCAGGATGGTGAGCCATCAGTAAGCAGATACTGGAACTATTGATTTCATGAGCCATATGGCTCACCACCATAGCAACGATGCAGGGATCAGAAAGGAAGAGTCGAAGCTACTGCCACCACACTACAACTCTGCACACCCACGAAGCTAGTGACTGCACACGAGAGGGGAAAACCTCCGAGCTCCTGTCCACCATCAGAAAAATAGCCAAATGCCAGATGGCAGATGGCTTCTATTCCACTTCTGCTTTCTACATGTCAACCAAAATGAATAAAATAAAATACAAACAGAAGAGTCCAACGAATGTAGTTTCCTGCTTTCCAGCCTCTGTGGTACTGGAAGATACCAAATAGAGATAGAAATGGATGCTGAGGGCGCCTGGGTGGCTCAGTGGGTTAATGCCTCTGCTTTCAGCTCAGGTCATGATCTCAGCGTCCTGGGATCGAGGCCCGCATCGGGCTCCCTGCTCAGCGGGGAGCCTGCTTCCCCCTCTCTCTCTCTCTGCCTGCCTCTCTGCCTTCTTATGATCTCTCTCCCTCTGTGAAATAAATAAATAAAATCTTTAAAAAAAAAAAGAAAGAAAGAAATGGATGCTGAGCACCAACCACCCATGTACAATACACACATATACATGCAGGCACGCACCACGCACACACCACGCACACACCATACCAGAAATATAAATGAAAAACACGTTAATTATAAAAGTTCCAACATTTCACATGAGCTACAGAGTCCCAGCCTCTAGAATCCCCGGTTACTGATCTCCTCTAAGGGATTAAGGAGAGGTCTGATGAACAGCCCTGTGCTGTAAATACTCCGAAGGTCCAGGCTCACCAGTGCTCTCTGGTACTCGGTAATAGACGCCATGTTTTGTATTTGCTGGCTGACCACATTCAAGCCCTGCCACTCCCCCTTCCCCTTTTGCCTCCCATCTGGGCAGCTGATAAAATTCACACACTCCCTTCTTTGGCCCTGGGAGGAAGTTCAGACCATGCAAATCTTGGGGTGTGTGTGTGAGGGCAGGGACCGCTCACCCCAGCCTCACCTTCTAACCTTGATAAACCCAAGCCAGTCATCCCTCTCTATTCTCTCAAGTGCTTTTCAGACCTACTTGGGAGCTTGCCTTGCTCTCTGAAAAAAGTCACATCAAATGAATAATAAATCTTTCATACCCTCTTGGTCTGCATGTGGCAGCATCGCTCTTGACATCAGAACTAACCTCTGTGTGGGAGGTCTTGCCCCCGAGGGATGCCCACAAGATACTCTACCCCATCACCACACACCACAACCCTCCTACACCATACATTTCTTCCCAATGGCCCCTGGTTGCTCCCTACAGACCATCAAGGCAGAATGATGTCTCTTTTGTTCTAAATGGGGAGTCGACCTCTCTGCAGGACAAGACTGCAAGAGTCCCAGTTAACCAGTCCCAATTAACTCTGCCCAGGAATGTGTCTCACAGAGCATTTCCTCCCAGGGACCACATTATCTTTCTCCCTGTTGCCAAATCCAGATTAACACCTCCTGCCTGTATGAAACTCTCTTAATGGATGATTTCATTCACAATCACTTGCTGCTGTCATCTGTGTCTGTTGTTCACTCTGCTGTGTTCTTGGGGAGCATGATGCCTCATTTAGCACCTTCATCTCACCTCAAGACTCTTTTAAATTAGGAGCCTGAGTGATGCTACCTTCCAAGTTCAGACACATTTAATTCCAATGACATTTACCTATAAACAACTAAGACCAACATCCTGCTTTTTATCATATTATTTCCCTGCCAGCCCAGATGCAGACCTCTCCAGTCTCCTGGTTTCTTCTTAACACTGCTCATTTTGCCTGTAATAAATTGCTTTTACATCTTCTGGTTAACTCCTTCCCATCCTCCCAGACTCTGTTGAGAGCTCTCTCTTCTTTGCCCGCTAAGACTGCCCTTCCTTTGTCCCCACTACAAAGTTAAAATAAATAGAAGATAATAGGAATGGCAAATTGGCAACTTACAGTCTGGTTCTGGCTAAAAGCTGTATTTTATTTGGCCTACAAATGGTTTAAAAAAACAACACTTTTTTTCAAAAGAACTCAAAGCAAGATCTCGAAGAGAGATTCGCACACTCGTGCTCACTGCAGCATTATTCACAATAGTCAAAAGGAGGAAGCAACCCAAATGTCCATCAAGATCTCAAAGAGAGATTCGCACACTCGTGCTCACTGCAGCATTATTCACAATAGTCAAAAGGAGGAAGCAACCCAAATGTCCATCAAGATCTCAAAGAGAGATTCGCACACTCGTGCTCACTGCAGCATTATTCACAATAGTCAAAAGGAGGAAGCAACCCAAATGTCCATCAAGATCTCAAAGAGAGATTCGCACACTCGTGCTCACTGCAGCATTATTCACAATAGTCAAAAGGAGGAAGCAACCCAAATGTCCATCAAGATCTCAAAGAGAGATTCGCACACTCGTGCTCACTGCAGCATTATTCACAATAGTCAAAAGGAGGAAGCAACCCAAATGTCCATCAAGATCTCAAAGAGAGATTCGCACACTCGTGCTCACTGCAGCATTATTCACAATAGTCAAAAGGAGGAAGCAACCCAAATGTCCATCAAGATCTCAAAGAGAGATTCGCACACTCGTGCTCACTGCAGCATTATTCACAATAGTCAAAAGGAGGAAGCAACCCAAATGTCCATCAAGATCTCAAAGAGAGATTCGCACACTCGTGCTCACTGCAGCATTATTCACAATAGTCAAAAGGAGGAAGCAACCCAAATGTCCATCAAGATCTCAAAGAGAGATTCGCACACTCGTGCTCACTGCAGCATTATTCACAATAGTCAAAAGGAGGAAGCAACCCAAATGTCCATCAAGATCTCAAAGAGAGATTCGCACACTCGTGCTCACTGCAGCATTATTCACAATAGTCAAAAGGAGGAAGCAACCCAAATGTCCATCAAGATCTCAAAGAGAGATTCGCACACTCGTGCTCACTGCAGCATTATTCACAATAGTCAAAAGGAGGAAGCAACCCAAATGTCCATCAAGATCTCAAAGAGAGATTCGCACACTCGTGCTCACTGCAGCATTATTCACAATAGTCAAAAGGAGGAAGCAACCCAAATGTCCATCAACAGATGAGTGGATAAAAAAAATGTGGTATACAATAGAATAAGGTATAAAATATAATTTATCCTTTAAAAAGTAGGAAATCCTGTCACATGGATAAATCTTAAAGACATTATGCTAATACTGAACCGTATCTAAATTGTTTGAATAAAACTTATTTGCTTCATATTTGATTCCTTTAATATTTTGCTGTTACTCTCTTTTCTAATTTTTAATTTGTATATATTATTTATATAATTTCATAAGAAATTGGTACGTAGTTTTTGTCTTTATGCTGTTCTCTCCAATTTCAGAATCCAATATCAATATTAATGATAATTTTTCTCCATACTCTCAAAGAGCTTATGATTTAAAAAAAAAATTATTTGCTCCCTGAATATTCAGAACGACTTACCTATAAAACCTTCTGAATATGGAGGCATTTGGGGGATAATTCTTTAAATTTTTCCAATGTCTTTTCTAACATATTCACATTTTACACTTCTCTTCAGTAAAATTTAGAACTTTTTGTTTCCAAATTTGTCAACACAGAATTTTATCTACTATTTTCTCACTTTAAATACTGTCTTTTTCATGAGGATGCAAGCAGCCAAATTAAGAATGTGGAAAAATTTAGGGGACACAGAACTTTCTTTCTTTAACAAATAAACAGCGCATGGAGGGAAAGGGCTGGAATAGTAATTGTAGGCTTCAGCAACAGAATAACGAAATGGAATAAAACAATTGTTAAAAAAAAAAAACATCAGGGAAAGTTGAACACCAATGTGGTATTAGAGGATATTAAGAAATTATGAATTTGTTCAATGTAACAATCTCGTGATTAAGGTATACATTTTCAAAGTCTTATTTGTTAAGGATCTATAATAAAGTGTAAAATACTATGTTGCATGAATTTTCCTGAAATACTCCAAGGGAAAAAGAAGTGGGGAGTAGAGAAAGAAAGGCATAAATAACGAGAATGACAGTATGTTAAATAATTGCTTACGTTGACTGAGAGGTACATGGGGGTTCATTGTACTCTTCAAAACATTTGACATGTCTAAAATTTTTCCCTCTGTATTTGTGGGTCATCCCTTTCATCATTCTGACTGTTATTTAGGTTTTCTCCATTTCTTAATCTTTGGAGATATTTTCATTTTGTTGTGCTTTCAGAGACCAAGCTTTTAAATTTGTTTACGAATCACTGTGCCTTAAAAGTTAAGTAAGCTTTTATCCAAAAAATTAATTCATTCTAAGTTTAGGTTAATTTTGCTCTTTGTACAGCTTCTTGAGCTGGATAACTTATTTTCATTACTAAACCAATTACTTCAGGCTATGATTTTCCCTAGGAGTACAGATTTCCCTAAGTTTCGACAGGCCCCATCTTTAGGGAGGGAGAGGAGACGTGCATAAGGTAGACTGGGTGTCAATATACATCCTACTGTGTGCTTCTTGATGTACCTTCCTGACCTACAGAACCTGAAAAGCCAAAAGCTGCATTTCCCAGATTCCCTAGAAGATAGGGTTTGGAATGGGATTTCGATCTGGCCAATCAGAGGTATCCGTGCAAGTCTGGGAAGACAGAAGAAAGGCACAGGCTGCTTCTGCTGATGGGCATCGTTGAAAGTGAGTTATCCGTCTATAGCCGAGTTAGCAGAGTCACTAGTCTGCTAGTCACTAGCTTTATGAATGTCACAGGCCATCATTTTACTGGCACAGATCACAGGCTGTCTGGTTCTAGAGCCGGTAGTGGTAAGGCCGGCTTCCTGTCTGTGGTGGCCTCCTCCTCAGGACAGTATGTTCCTGTAGCAATGGCTCTATGATGTGCAAGATACAGCAGCTGCTTTGGTGACACCATTCACGGTGTGGTTTTCGAAGTCACTTCTGAAAGCTCAACAGCATCTGGTCTTCAGCGCACTCTTAACGTTTCTACAAGCCATGTAATTCCCTTTAATAAGTCCCTTCCTGAACTGGCCTGAGTGAATTCTGTTCTCAGTCACGGAACCTCGGCTAATACGATAAATGGAATTAGAAGTGTGGCTTTATACTACTTACGGCATGAGATAAATTGCACTCAACAGACCCAAAGCAGAGGTGACTTTAAACCATTAGAACTAGATTTCTCTCTAGTATAAATGTCTGAGCTGGTACAGCTGTTCTGCTCTGCAAAGCTTAGGCCCTATGTTTTTCTTGTTGCCCTTGTCCACGGGATCCAAAACAGCTCACCACTATGTGTGCCCAGCCCGAGAGAAGAGAAAGAAGGGGAGGGAACCTCCTTTTACAGGCATAATCCGAAAGAGCCTCCCATCGCGCTGGCCAGAGTTCCATCACGTGGCCACGCATGGTCTCTTTGACACTGGCTCTGCCTCTTGGTATCTTGAAATATCTTATTATGATGACAAAACTAAAAAAAAAAAAGGGGGGGGCACCTGCGTGGCTCAGTTGGTTAAGCAGCTGCCTTTGGCTCAGGTCATGATCTCAGGGTCCTGGGATCGAGCCCCACATCGGGCTTCCTGCTTGGGGGGGGGGCGCTTCTCCCTCTCCCGCTCTCCCTGCTTGTGCTATCTCGCTCTCTCTGTCAAATAAATAAATAAAATCTTAAAAAAAAAAAAAGCCCTGTCCTAGAAAGGGGAAACATCCTTAATTATGCCTTATCCTTTACTGCTTATTATTTTCTAAATATGTCGAGGTAGTAGTTTTCTTCTCTTCTCTCATCCAAGAGGTGTTCAATACCTTGCTAGTCAAAGTGTGCTCTGTGGGCCCGGGAGCACGAGCATCGCTTGGGAACTTACTGAAATGCAGGATCTCAGGCCTGACCTCAGACCTCCTGAATCAGAATCCACGTCTTAACAAGAAGTATTGGTTCCAACATCAGACATCTACCTCCAGACTGAGAAGCAATGGAAGCAACAGCACTCCTACCCTCTCCCCCGACTCTACCCACCCCACTCTGGAAGAGGGCTTTGGGGAACCTATGCAGAGTCAATTTCCTGGGAGCCCCCCCTTGGGGTGAACAGAGCAACGTAAGACAACAATGTGTCACTGGAGTTTGCTAGGGTTCAGTTCCAGTCTTCTTCTGTGTTCACTCCACCAGCCTTCTCTGTGATCTGCATCAACTAGCATGACTTTCTTCTCTTCACCCCTTACTCTCCCTTACCCTTCTTCTCATGCATTCTTCTCTCTTTCCCATTTCTTTATTTTCCGGGTTATGATTCCATTGTCCAGGGCCCAGGTTCACACATGTTGACAGGCTGCCGTACTATTGTAAGACAATCTGAATTTGAACGCCTTTAGATAAGCATGTGCTCCTGAGGGCGCCACATTCCCCACCAATCCCCAGAGTCCAGCACCCTGCCCACTAACTTGCGTTAATTACTTCCCTGACCCCATGAACATGTGAGTCCGTGAATCAGGCAGGGGTCCTTTTTCTTATGCCTGCTGGAATCCCTTTAGGGTTGAAGAGTTTACCATCCCCCACTGTGAAGGGATCAATATGTTGCTGCCAACCAATTCCTTTCCATTTATTTCCCTCATTTTTTTTTTATGTTTTGCATTTGGCAATTTATTTTTTTTAATTCTTTTTTTTTTAACATTTTTATTTATTTGAGAGAGAGAGAGAGTGAGGACGAGTTGGGTGGGAGGAGAGGCAGAGGGAGAGGAGAGGGGAAAACAGACTCCCTGCTGAGCAGGGAGCCCGATGCAGGGCTCCATCCCAGGACCCCGAGATCATGACCTGAGCCGAAGGCAGATGCCCAACCGACTGAGCCACCCCGGCATGCCTAATTTTTAATTCTTTCTTATTTTAATTCCAGTATAGTTCGCATGAAGCGTTAGATTAGTTTCAGGTGCACAATGTAGTGATTCAACAATGCCACACATCACCCCGTGCTCATGATACATGCACTTTTATTTCCCTTATTTTTATTATGGAATTCCCCACATTAGTTATTTCCTTTCTCTCTCTGAAATCCTCCTATTATATCCTCTCTAGTTTAGTCTCTATTATACCATGTCCTAGGAATGTGAACCTGATAAGCCAGTATTGATGGATGTGAATTTTAAAATAGTGTGTACCTATCATTGCCGGCACCTTACTCAATTTTAGTCATCATTGACCTTATGAGACCCACAACTGAATTCTTTTCTTCACCATACTCTCTCAGTAGATTGTCCTTCATTCTTTTGGAAATCAGTTAACTTTTTATATTCAAAATCCACGTAAGAAGCATAAAATTATCCTATGCTTCAGTAATTCCACTGCGAGGTATATACCCGAGAGGAATGGAAACATTTGCCCGTGCACAAACTCGTATACAAACGTGTAAAGCTGTATTACTCACCACAGCGAAAAGGTGGAAACAACCCCAGTGTCCATCACAGATGAATGAACAAATAAAATTTGGCATCGCCACGCAATGGACGGTTATTCACGTATAAAAAAGGAATAAGGGGCGCCTGGGTGGCTCAGTCATTAAGCGCCTGCCTTTGGCTCAGGTCATGATCCCAGGGTGGTGGGATCGAGCCCCACATGGGGCTTGCTGCTCTGCAGGAAGCCTGCTTCTCTCTCTCGCACTCCCCCCAATTGTGTTCCCTCTCTCACTGTCTCTCTGTCAAATAAATAAATCTTTAAAAAAAAGGGGGGGGGAATGAGGTACTCATATGTGCTACAATGTGGAAGACACTTGAAAACACTGTGGTAAGTAAAAGAAGGCAGCCACAAAGGGCCACATGTTACAGGATTCCATTTGTAGGAAATGTCCAAAATAGGTAAATCCATGGTGACAAAGGGTATGTCAATGGTTGCCTAGAGCTGAGGTTCAGAGTGGAGTGCAGGTAGAAGGTAACGGCCAAGGGGTCTGGAGTTTCTTTTTGAGGTGATAAAATATTTTAACACTGATTGTGGTGATGGGTGCATAATTTCATTCAGTATTTAATGACTATGCTAAAAAGCCATTGAATTGTATACTTTAAGTGAATGAATTACAGGGTATGTGTGTTAGATTATCAACAAAGCTGTTTTTATTTATTTATTTATTTTTAAATTTTTTTTTAAAGATTTTATTTATTTCACAGAGGGAGAGAGATCACAAGGAGGCAGAGAGGCAGTCAGAGAGAGAGGGGGAAGCAGGCTCCCTGCTGAGCAGAGAGCCCGACGCGGGCCTCGATCCCAGGACCCTGAGATCATGACCTGAGCCGAAAGCAGAGGCTTTAACCCACTGAGCCACCCAGGCGCCCAACAAAGCTGTTTTTAAATCTATATACAAAACATCATAGATACAAATGATTTTTAACAAGGGTGCCAACCCCGTTCACTGAGGGAAAGGATAGTCTTTTCAATAAATGCTGTTGGGGAAACTGGATATCCATATGCAAAAGAATAAATTTGAATCCTTACCTTATACCACGTACAAAAATTAAAACAGATCAAAGATCTGCAACTCTTAGAAGAAACTCTTAGAAGAAATTCTTAGAAGAAAACGTAGATGAAAAACTATTCCATTGGATATGGAAAGGATTTCTTAGCTAGGACACCAAAAGAACAGGTGACAAAAGTGGAAACAAATTGCACTACATCAAAATTTAAAACTCCTGTACTTCAAAGGACACAATCAACGGAGTGACAAGGGAAACTTCAGAAGAAAATACTTGTAAATCATGTATCTAATATCCAGAATACAACAAGAACTCCTACAACTCAAAACAGAAAACAATTCAATTAAAAAATGGGCAGAGGACCTGAATAAACATTTCTCTAAAGAAGACATACAAATGACCAACAAGTATATAAAGAGATGTTCAACACCACTAAGCATTAGGAAATGCATATCAAATCCACAATGAAATACCACCTCATACCCATTAGGAGAGCTGTCATAAGGAGGAAAAAAAAAAAGGCAGAAAGTAACAAGTCTGAGTGAGGTTGGAGAGAAGAGGAACCCTTGGGCACTGTTGGTAGGAATGTAAAATCATCCTCTGTGCAAAACTGTGTTACAGTTCCTCCAAAAATTAAAAACAGATTTACCATAGGACCCAGCAATAGTATTTATGGGTAAATATCCAAAAGAACTAAAAGTCTTGAAGAAATATTTATATACCTATGTTCATTGCAGTCTTATTCACAATAACCAGAAGGGGAAGCAACCCAAAGTGGCGTATACATACAATGCAATACCATTCAGTCTTTAGAAGGAAGGAAATTCTGACATATGCCATAATACAAATGAACTTTGAGGCTATTATGCTGTTAAATGAGCCAACCACAAAAAGATAAGCACTGTATTCTACTTGTATAAGGTATCTAGAGACATCAAATTCATAAAGATGAAAAGTAGAATGGTGGTTGCCAGGGGTTGGAAGGAAGGAGGAATGGGTACTGTTCAACAGGCACAGAGTTTTAGTTTTGCAAGATAAAAAAAGTTCTAGATATTGGGTGCACAACAATGTGACTATATTTAACCTACTAAATTACATGCTTACAAATGGTTAACAAATTCTCACTCTCCCTGTCTTGAATAAAATATTTATTCATTCATTCATTCATTCATTCATTCATTTATTTGACAGAGCACAAGTAGGGGGAGCAGCAGGCAGAGGGAGAGAGACCCAGGCTCCCTGCTGAGTGAGGACTCTGGGATCCTGACCTGACCCAAAGGCAGATGCTTAACGACTGAGCCACCCAGGGACCCCTAGCCATAGCTGTTTCCTAACCCACAGCTTCCAGTGATAGGTACACATCAAGTGATAGGCAAACACCCTCTGAATTAGCAGTTCCAGGTGCAGGGCTCAGAAACGGGTCCTGTTAAAAGGACCTCGGGGATTTCTGATAACGGGTATAGAGCCAGAAACCATTGTTCCAACCTTTGTCTTTTCCCTGGTTGGCCTTCAGAATCACTCTGCTCCACCCATTCCCACCCCCCTCTTAACCCTCTGAAATTAGTCTTCCTTTATACAGGGGCAAGTATAATAAAATACTTAGTTTAAATCTGGAGGAATTTATCTTTGTCCCATGGCCTTTCCACCACTGAAACTAGATTAGAGGGCTGAGTGACACCAAGAAAGGCAGATCATGGAGAACAAAAGACAGATTTGGGCTCTTCGTTTCTAGAACAGGCTCTTGAATAGATTGGAAAGCCAAGGAATTCAAAAGCAAGTGTCTGTTCTTTTGGGGGTCTATTCAGATCTGAAAAGGAAAGGACTCGGTGCACAAGGTTTATGCTGTAGGCAAAAAAGCTGGGGAGATTCCTTGACTGAGGAAAATCCAGTGTTCCTGCTTCAAAGAAATTAAAGTTAGTCTAGCATAAGGGATGGCAGAGATTTCGTTACTGGAATCCTGTGCCCCACCTCTGCTCAGCACAGCCATGGGAGGGGACCCAAGGGAAACCCAATAGGTTTGAGTCATATCCCAGGAACTCCCAGGGAGACAGCAGGCTTCCCAGAGTCGTCCTTGTCTTCAACCAGGACTCACAGCCACATGACAGAAATGGCATTGAGGGGATCAGGTACTTTTCTAAGTGTCCCTTAGACCCAGAGGGACAAGACTTCCCAAGGTTTCCCATGCCTCCAGGAGGGTTGCCAAAGTGGCAGAAAGAGGGGTGATGGAGGACAAGGGGCTCTGAGGTCACGAGGAGAGGGTGCCATCAAAGGCAGTGGCCTGGATGACACAGGCTGGCATCCGCAGCCAGACCCCCTGGTTTCTGCAGCACCACAGAGGCTGCCGACCAACGACCAGACAACTCGCATCTCGGCAGAAACTGGAGAGGACAGAGAAGCATCCAGGATCTGACACACCTTCCGGCAGGTGCCTTCACCTCCTTCTCTCATCTGCCCCGCTCCCTGTCACAGGCAGAAGTCCAGGGAGACAGGGGGAGTTGGGCTCTGAATCAACTGGGAAATCTCTGAACTGACTGAATCTGACTGAAAATGCCTGGCTCACATCTTTGCTGTCAGCAGAAATGGGGGCTTGAGGTAAGATTAAATTTAGTCATTGGGGGGGGGGGGTCACATGCCCGAGACTGGCAGATTGAAATCATTCTTAGTCGATACCCAGGAACCTAAAAATAGTGCTGAATCACATATATTCAGTAATAATGTGACGATTCTTAATTGTACACTTTGTTGGACTCTTTGGAAGGACTCAGTGGCAAATACGCTGACGGAGATACTTTGAGTTGGTCTTGGTCCCAAAGGAAAATGAGTGCAACCGGAAATTTATAGAAGCTTTCAGAAGGCTGTCCTAGCAACTGAGCGAGCAGTATGTTCAGGGATCCTGTGGTTTATTTTTATCTGAAGCTCAAATCTGTACAGAGATGTCATTAGTGCTGACTAATGATTTTCAAATGATACTTCTGGGCCCTAATTTATCAGACAGCATAGCAGTTACTGTTAAATTTCTAAAAATTAAATTTAAAGTATGGATCTTAAAGCCAGTTTGGTAGATCTTATATGGTCTGAGCTGCAGTCTTCGGACTTCCTTATCGGTAAGATAAATAAATAGCTAAATCATTTTGAGCAAGCAGCCTCAGCAATTGTGAGCACGCAGTCCCAGATCGAACCCTACAAAGGCTAACTTCAGGGGTAACGCCCGCCAATCCTACCACATTTCATTGGTTTATTCACTTTTCCTATCCTAGGTGATTTTCACCCCTTCCTCACTCTCCTTAAACCTCCCTTTCTCCCCAAGCTCACTCAGCTGTTGACCTTGCTTTCATTGAAAAAACACAGCGGTCTAAAGAAAACCTCCAGTTCCTCCATCCCCACATCTGCCAAGACACCCAACCCTATGCCCTATATTCTGCTTTCCCTCTAGTTACTAGGAATGAACTGTGTGCTCGGATAAACCAACTGGTCCCCTCTCACCTACTCCATGACCTGTCTCCCAGTGAGTGCCTTCTTACATTCGGCACCCACACTGTCTTGCTTCCCTCACCAAGTCCTGGCTCCACTGACTGGCACCACCTTAAAAACATGTATGCACCATTGGTTACTTCCTACCATCTCTGCTGCTACCGACCTTGACCTCATTTAAACCAGGACAACAGCTCTTGTTAGCTAGTGAACTAGCTGGGCTTTCCACTTCACCACCCTCACTGCCTATTCTCAACAGGGTAGACTCAGCTCTTTTTCAGTGTAAGTCACGTGAGGTCACTCTTCTCTCCAGGCCCTCCACGGACCTCCCCTCTACTCAAATCAAAAGCCAAAGTCCAGCAGTGGCCTAAAGGCCAACATGAAGACATGATCTGTGGAGCTAGCTACTCATCCGGCTTCAGGTCCTACCATGCAGCTCCCTGTACCACCCCATCCCCACTCCAACCCCAGCCACTCTGGCCTCCCTGTTAGACCTCGAACACCCCAGGGCAAGGCCTTTGCCTTTGCCGCTTCCTCTGCCTACACTGCTCTTCCCACCTCCCATCCCCCCCCCAATACCCTCATGGTGTGGTCCCTGTTTTTAACATCTTTGTACAAATTCATTCCATTATCAGAAAGGCTTTCCCTGGCCTTTCCACCCAGAAGAATAATCCCCTTCCTTCATCCTGAGGGATTGTCCTCTGTGATCTTATCACCATCCAACAAACTTCATTCTCTCTTTCCTCCCATTTCCACCCAACTAGAATGTAAGCTGTATGGTACCTCATCTGCCATTTTGTCCACTGATGTGCACAGTAGGCCCTCGAGAAATAGGTCTTAAATTAGTAGACCCATACTTACTTATAATTATTTTCACACACAATTATCAATCTATATATATAGTATTAATATATATTTCATCATTTTAGGATAAAATTAAGTTCTAATACCCCCCTTTCTCATCACCCCATCTTATTCTATTAAGCTTCCTTAGCAAGACCACCATGCCCGGTCCATGCACCAGTCCCTGAGGGTCCTTTATCAGGGGGACCCACTCTTCTGGAGGACTGGGGTCATACTTTCCCTGCATGCTCAGGAGAAAAGTAGGATGAAAACTACTGGCTCAGAATTTACTCTGTTATTTTTACCTTAACATTTCAGAAATGGTCTATTGCTTCTATCAAGGAAATACAGCTGTTCTCTTGAATTCCATTTTTAAACCACAAAAACATCTTGACTTCCCTCGCCCCATTCAGTAATGATGAATTTATTCAAATCTAAATTAAAAATTAGGAAAAAAATCATTCATATATAAACATATTCATACCGGTGTATAATACGTGGGTAGATAAAAATGTTGCTACTTATATAAATGCATATACATGTTTAGCAACCTATCGACTTTGCACACATAGTTCCCTTAAAAAACAAAGCTGCTGATAATTAAAAAATAACTGTAAAAAGCTATCAAAATGAACACCAACTGTTCTTGGCCCAAATAAAGTATTTTTAAATGTAACCCAGGGGGTCGCCTGGGTGGCTTAGTCAGTTAAGCATCCGACTCCTGATTTCGGCTCAGGTCATGATCTCGAGGTCCTGAGTTCAAGCTCCAGGTCTGGCTCCACACTGGGAGGGGAGCTTGCTTCTCCCTCTTCCTCTGCTCCTCCCCCACCCCCTCTCTCTCAAAAAAATAAAATCTTTTAAGTGTAATCTGGGTGTTGCAAAATGCAAAGCTTTCTTTCAAGGCTGGTGCTCATCCTAGTCTAAAGCAGTAACTCCCCAGAAGCCAACCAGAGACACTTTCCTGGCTTCCTCATGTGGAAATCATAAGAGTCCCGGCTACCCCTTCCCCACCCCCACTTTGTGACCAGGGACCTTTTTGTCTCCCATCTTTTGGCTCCCTGCAGAACGCCCAGGAGCAAGGACAGTGAGCAGGAGGAGCAAAGGCACTGTGTTCCACTCAGGGAGGGAATCCAGATGGTTGGGGGAGGGAGGACAGGTCTTGATCTCGATTTTTCCAACAAAAAAGAGATGATGCTTGTGCTTCTCCATGGAGATGTCCCCACTGGTGCAAAGTCAGTGCAAACAGAGATTTCCACAGGGGGAGTGGGTGGCAATAAACAGGCATGCAGGGAGAGGGGACCTGCCCCTCATTTTTCTCCCGCTTTAACAGTTCTGAAGGGCATAAGCAACCTGACTTTAGTCTGTTTTCCTTTTCTTTCCAAACAAAAAGTAGCAGCAAAGCTGAAGCAGGGCCAGAACCCCATTGTGAGCTCTGGGACGCTTACATAATAGTAAAAGAGGGGAGACATGGATCCTGGGCAGAGACTTTCCTGGGACTGAAAACAGCTGGTCCTCCTGTTGGCTTGTATTCATCAATCTGCACCTCAAGTGTACACCTCTGCTTCCTAAACCCCTACACACAACTGTGCCCGCCAAGACCCTCCAGAGGCAAAACGCTTAGGAGCGAGGACAGGGAGGTGGAAAGCGCTCGAATCGGTCCATTTTTTAAAAGCCAAAATGGAGGCTCGTACGTGCAGCAGGCGCGTGGCTAACCCTCCCCCCCCAACCCCTTCCGCCGGCAGCGCGGACAGTGCAGCTGCTTTCCAGCTGCTTCCACACTCACCTGGCCGCTGGCGCCTCCAGTTTCGCCCCTTCGGGCCTGCTCGCCAGGTGACGCAGGAGACGGGACAGGACAGCACAATCAAGCCAGAGGATCGGGCTCACCGGCCCCTCTCCATCCGTAGGGTGCTGGAGGCGCTCGGGCCGCAGGTGAGAGCCTCTCTCCCCACACCCCTCCCCGCGGGGCAGGGCCAACTCGGGTTAACTTGCAACAGGTGCGGGGCGGGGGGGCTATTTATACCGAGATCTGCAAACAAGCCGCATCAGGGCGCTTGGGGAGGGGGGGGGCGGGGAGCGCCAGGTTAAACACGACCGGGTCGTCCTCAGCGCTGACATCTCTCCGCCGTGTTCCAGTGTCTAAACGCCCTCGGAGCTAATTCGGAAAGCTCAATCCACACTCCGGGGAAGGGCTCTCAGTCGCACCGCGGCTCCCCAGGACTTCGGGCTCACTGAAAGAGTAACAAAAGGGGCACTCCACTGTTAAAGTTTCGTTTTTAGTTGAAATCGTTTTTATTGGTCTGGTTGTGATATCGCTGGGGAAGGATTAGGTCGCACAGAGCATTATAAACATGTACAACTTGTCAAGCTCACTGCCTTGGAGATGAACACTGCTGGTATTTATTACATGGCTCTTCTAGGCGTGCGCGCGCGTGTGTGTGTTGTAGCCACCTTTTCCTCCTGTAATTAGTTTTACAAAATAATACTGTAAAATAAGTAATTTTTTTACTTATTTGTAAGTACTTATTTACAAAACAATATTTGCCAATCGATAGAAATTTCAAACAATGTCAGGGAGGTAAAAAGACCTTCCCTCAACTCCTCCACCCTCCCCTTCAAACTCCTACTCTCGAGTGTAACCACGGTCCACAGTTCGTGGAATATTCTAGAACCTTCCCAGATAGAGGTTTAGACTTATTTTCATAACTAAAGACTGACTCAACCTGGTTTTCACTTAATAAAATAGAGATATAAGAGCGGCAAGATGGCGGAGGAGTAGGAGACCGATTATCATCAGGTCCCAGGAACTCACCCAGAGAGCTATCAAACTATTCTGAACACCTACAAATTCCACCGGAGATCGAAGAGAAGAAGAGCAGCAAGTCTAGGAACAGAAAATCGACCACTTTCTGGAAGGTAGGACGTGCGGAGAAGTGAATCTGCGGCGACGGGAAGATAGACCCCGGGGGGAGAGGCCGGCTGCCGGCAAGGGAGCGAGCAGCTGAGCACAGACTCGGAACTGTTAGACGTCGGCTCCACTGAGGGACGTCGCCCCAGAGACCAATCAGGGGGTGAAACCCCTGCAGGGACAGTGTGGTCTCAGGACCCACGGGGACACAAAAAGACCAGGGGTGTCTGAGCGNAGTGTGGTCTCAGGACCCGCGGGGACACAAAAAGACCAGGGGTGTCTGAGCGCGACCGAGCTCCCAGGTCTCAGAGAGAAGCCGGCGGGAGAGAAGGAGCTGAGCTGAGGTGTCTCTCAGCTCGGGGTTATGTTGGGCTGTGATCTGAAGCACAGCCAGGCCACTGATCTGTGAGCGGGGACCCCTCGGGCGGCAGACC
>LNAC01000321.1:3077697-3175305 GCA_002007465.1 Ailurus styani | reverse complement strand
GTTTGCATCCAGTGGCAGTGTTAAATTCTTGGGTAAGGGGATCCGCAGGTCTTTCAGGACTGAGCCCTTAACTTATGGGATCTGACAAGTAACTCCAGGTAGATAGTGTCTGCACTGAATTGAATTATAGAACACCCAACTGGTATTGGAGAATTTGTGAGTGTGGGAAAACAAATAAACAAACAAAAAACACAAGAAAAACATTCATCTGGTGGACAGAGTATTTTGAGTAGAGTAGTGGGCTAAGAAGAAAAATTAAGTTTTTCTTTCAGAGCCCTAATTCCCAAAGTGACTGTTTTTAGAGATTGGATCTTTAGGAGGTAATTAAGATCAAATGAGGTCTGAGGACCCTGAGTGGCTCAGTCAATTAAGTGTCTACCTTCAGCTTGGGTCATGGTCCCAGGGTCCTGGGATCGAGCCCCGCATTGGGCTCTCTGCTTAGCAGGAAGCCTGCTTCTCCCTCTCCCACTTCCCCTGCTTATGTTCCCTTTCTCACTGTGTCTCTCTCTGTCAAATAAATAAATAAAATCTTTTTTAAAAAATCAAATGAGGTCATAAGGGTGGGACCTTAATCCAATAGGACTACTGGCCTTTTTTTTTTTTTTTTAAGGCTATTGGCCTTTTAAGAAGAGGAAGAGAGTGATCTCTTTCTCTCTACATGCACACACCAAAAAAAAAAAAAAAAAAAAAAAGAGGCAATATGAGCACACAGTGTGAAGGTGGCCACCTACAAAACCAAGCAAAGAGGCTTCAAATGAAACTTACTTTGCCCTCACCTTTATCTTGCATTCTCCAAAATCTAAAACTGTGAGAAATAAATTTCTGTGGTTTTAGCCACCCCGTCTATGGTGCTTGGATATGGCGGCCTGAGTCAACTAAGACAGCATGGGCTCTCCATTTAGTTTGCAGAGGTTCAAATATAGGTACCACCATATATTAACGCTATGACTTGGAATTTCTTAGCCTTCACCTTAAGAAGTTACAGGGTCATCTTCTGAATGGAGCTTAATGAATGGCTTCCTCAAAATACTACCTTGAATTTTGAAAGAGAAAACACATAGAAGGTACTTTGCACCATGCCACAAATTCTCGAGACACACATGCAGTTTTATACTTAATAATTCTGGGTAACTGTGTCAAGGGAGTGGTAGAGACAAGAAACGCTGTATGATTTTGGTGGAGAAAGTGGACCCCTTTGGTTGGAAGAGTTGAGTGATGGAGACACTCATAACATTCCCTTTAGCTGGAGTAGGTTTCTTACTGACTTTCTACAAGTTTCTTTATACAGGTTTCTTACTGACTATAGGTCCCAACTTCCCTTTGCTTAGAGCATTTACTTTAGAAAACCTTTAATTATGAATTCTTTCTCTGTTCCTTTTGAAATGCATATAAATCTCTTTAAACACCTCTTGCCAATTTTATCACTTGGGGAATGTCTTTCTCAAGGACGTGGGAGCCATCCCATTGAAATGTGATTATTAAAAGGGATAGCATCCTTATCTCCTGGTCTTTGCAAGAGGATAGGAGCCCATCTTAGGTGATGGGCCCATCTTAGAGCATTCCTATTCCAAGTTATGAAACTATCCCATCATAAAGACTCATAAAGAACCAAGAAGGTTTACCTTCCCTTTGAGTAAGGACAATTAGCAGACACAGGTAGCCTATGATCCCCCATCTCAGATCTTAAAAACTCTGCAGCTCTTTGCTTCAGCGGAGTTGAGTTTAATTTCCCATGTGCATAATCTCAAATAAAGTCTTCCTACCTATTAACCTTTGGCGCATTTTTAAATTTTTACTCTGACAGGAAACATTCACAGGTAATATACAACTTGAGCTATTCCATAAAGTATAGCTGAGATGTAGGTATCATCTGCGATAGCTTAGAATAAAAAATCACATATATTTTATTAGTCAGTAGTAACTATTATGGCACGTCTCAATGCTTTATTAAGGCTTATCACTGAGAATTTTTAAGTATTTCAACGGTTATGTAGAGAGCACCAACTAAGTGTCTTTTGAGGTTTTAAATTTCAAAACCCTGCACTAATAAAGAAACTCTAGGGCACTGAAGTCTTGTATATGTTTCCAGGAAATTGATCACACAGTTAATTCTTTGCGTATGGGAATGGTGAGGAGAGAGAGAGAAAGAGGAGTTCCTGGCTTATAATTTAAAAATATTACCTACAGTGGAACTGTTTTCTAAAAAACGCTTTGGGATATAACATACGGACCAATGTGTAAAGCCTATCTTTTCTTCTAAGCAAATGTAAAGTTACATAACTCTAACATCCAAATGGCTCTTAGGAAGATATTAACTCTCCTTTCTGAGACTAAAGTAGTAAGTTTTGTGAATCTATATAAAGAAATCAACATGCTTGGTTGGAATCTTCTGCTCAAACTAAAGTTATGTTATTACATTATTAATCTTGACGTATTTTGAAAAATTTAACATATTTTTAGTCAAGCAGAATGAGTTACAAATGGAATCCAGAGGGATATCCAAAATGACTACCTAAATTAACCTGATTATTACTAGTGAAATGTTTTTCTTTATATTTTTATAACCCATATACATTTAATTATAATTCAGAATTTATCAGTACAAATTAATAGAACTTAATTTCCTTATCCAGATTTTGAGTTACTTTTTACAGTATAAAGTATAGTCACTTAGGTGCCCAGAAAATACAGCATTTAGAAATCTTTTAACACAATGAGGATGAAAAGAGTGAACAAATACCATTTTTCCAATTCTTGTGTTGTCAGAGGCTAATCGCTTTCTCCTCCATATACCTAATTGTGTACTTAGAAAATATCAATGCACAAAGGAAAAGCAATGCAATTTGTCTCATCCAAATGCATCATATAAAATGACCAAGTGCTATTAAGTGCTAGAAATGTGTCTCAAAAGACTCTCCATGTCTGCATCATTTTGGGGTTGTTTGGAAGTTCAACCCTTTTAGCGAGAAGTATTGAAAGATAAATCTAGTTCTCAGTCCTTAATTTACCACTTACAGATGAGACATCCCTATTTGAGAACATGTCTCCTGGTTTTGCTAGTTCCTAAAAAATGTCTCTGGCCTTCCTTAACAATGTCCTGACTCTAATAAAATGAAAGACACGATTGCCCCCTACTCAGTTCTAAAAAGAGTGAATATATCATCCTTTGTAACAGAATTTGTTAAAAAGAATTCAATATGGGGTCTAAAAAAGATAATATCTACCATTCAATTTGAAATTCCTTTTGGAGAATAATAAAAATGATAGATATGCTATTTCACTGTGACGAGTCAGCCATTATTATTAGGAAGAGTATGATTTCTAAATATGCTGAACGTCGGATGATATGCGCCAGAGAAGAAAGGCACCTTTGTTCACTTGTAATGAATAATTTCTTGTCCATTCCCTACAACAACTAAGATTTTCTTTGGCTCTCCTGGAGGATGGGAAATTTGACCTGAAACATTCTCTATTATGACATTCCTATAATTAATTAGGTGGCACTACTTAAGATTGATTGGAGACATGAAGACCAGTTGTTAGACTGGCTTGCCAATGTTCAAATTAAAGAAATAGTGTGATGGTAGAAAGAACGTAAAAGAAATTCAATTTTAGAGATTTTATAAGGGAAGTATGGTTAGGTCATCGAGGTTGAATTTGCAGACTTTAATAACGTACATTCAGCTTCCAATTTGGGAGATCAAATCTATTCCAAGTTCTGAGTGTGCTATGGACTAAACTGTGTCCACTTAAAATTCATATGTTCAAACTCTAACTAACCCTGCATGGACTCTTTGGAGATAGGGTCCCTAGGAGATAATTACAGTTGAATATCATAAAGGTAGGGCGCTAGTCTAATAGGACTGGTGTTTTTATAAGAAGAAGAAGACAGAGAGCTCTCTCTCTTCACCTACATGCATCTAAGGCCATACGAAGACAATAAGAAGGCAGCCGTCAACAAGCTCAGAAGAGAGCTCTCAACAGAAACCAAATCAGCCAGCACCTTGATCTTGGACTTCTCAACCACCAGAACCATAAGAAAATAAATATCTCTTGTTTAAGTCATTCAGTCTGTGGTATTTTATTGTAGCAGCTAGAGCAGACTAATACAGAGTAGAAATCACAATTTTTTACTGAAATCTTGTCATCACTTTTACAGAAGGGCTGAGTTCTTTCCAAGTTGACGTATTTTTGCCTTCATGAAAAGGCATTTGTTACTACAGTAGTGCTTAACTTTAGCAGACATAATTTAAAAGACTTCACTAAATGGGTGATGGGTATTAAGGAGGGCACCTGTTGTGATAAGCATTGGGAGTTGTATGCAAGTGATGAATCACTAAATTTTACTCCTGAAACCAATATTACATTATATGTTAGTTAGCTGGAATTTAAATTAAAACTTGAAATGAAAAACAAATAAAAAAATAAAGTGACTTCAGACTTTTCTAACTGAGTTCCAAGGATCAAGTTCAGAAGAGCTCTAAAACACTCAAATTGTGTGTAAACTCTTTTGTGTACATATAGTTACCTAGGGAGATAGTTTGTTTTTTTGTTTTTTTGTGTTTTTTTGCATACTAACAAAGGAGTGTAACCCAAAAATTGAATTCAAGGTGGCATACACACTGTACGGAGCTACCCAGAAGGTTCTCTGAAGTCTTGTCTGAGGCATTCACAATCAGAAATAAGTGATTCAGTGAAAATGTCATCTAAATTGAATGCTTTAAATGAACACTTGATGGTAAAGTCTGACAGAAAGGCCTTTCTTGTGGTTTTTTCATGAAGTTACTACCTAGTTTCCTCTTCTGATATTCTTCTCAATAATACTTACCATTATCTAATAGGGGATAAAGTTTGTTTATGCATTTTCTTCATATTTTTCTTTACTCACAGATATTCAAGCATCACGAGGGCAGAATTTTTAATTCAATGTGTCTACTGCCATTTCCATACTTCCTAGCAGGTGTTTTGCAAGTATTTCACAAGTATTTTGCAAGTACTGACTTAGTAAATGAATGAAAGAATGTCAATATTTGAATGTGGTTATGTGTATTACTCGTAACCATATCAGTCTGTGTCTTAACTATTTCCAACACATTCCCTCTTCTTTCTAAAAATGTATTTTCTCTGTTGATTTATCTGAATATTGTTATTCTAGAGTCCACCTGGGCAGTTTAATAAATGGTAGATTTTAGCAGAGGTTATTGGTCTGCATTAGAATGTAAATCAAAACTAGAATTCATTATTTTAAATTTAAAAATAAAGTTTGCTTCTATCTGTCTTAACTAGAGTTGAAATCATGTGCCTTTCTTATATTTCATTGTTTCATTTCATCACACAAAAATGAGGATATGCAATGCTAAATGAGAACATTTTATTGACTTCACATCTCAGGAAGAAATAAAAGCCAATGTAACTTGGTTATTTGTAAGAGATGCTACACATGGGGAAGTTAAATCAAAAGTCTGGATGATATCCAAAACATATCTCTTCAGTTTTGTGAAATTTTCCTTGGTATCCGCATTTGAATACCATTGTTTCTGCTGTTCTAGAAGTTCAAACCACTTGAATCAAGATACCATATTTTCTTAGGCAGTTCGGGCAGCTGTAACAAAGTCCCATACATTGGGCGGCGTATAAACAAAAGAACTGTATCTCTCATACAGTTCTGGAGGCGAGAAGTCCAAGATTAGAGTGCCAGCATGGTTGAGTTCTGGTGAGAGGCCTCTTCCAGGATTCAGACTGCTGACTTCTTGGAGTATCCTCACACAGTAGAGGAGAGAGAGGAAACAAGCTCTCTCAAAAGTGACTATTCTATGGGCACTGATCCCATTCATGGGGGCTCTACCTTAGTAACCTCATCTAATCTTAATTACCACTCAAAGGCCCCACCCCCTAACACCATCACTTTGCCAGGTAGGGCTTCAACATATTCATTTTGGGGAAGTGTAAACATTCAGTTCACAACATATATTTATAACTCTAACTACCTGGATTTCCCTTACCACATAAAATAGACTCTCTCTAACCCACTTTTGGAAGAGTAGTGTTCTTTTTTGTTTCTTAAGGTGTTTTTAGATGAAGAAAAAAAAATCCAACTCAACTTCTGGAAGTTGTTTAAGCAGATTTTATAGGAATGTTAAAGTGAATTAAAAGCAAAATTCTGGAGATAGATTATAATCCAAATAATATTTTTATTCACAGAGAGGAAAACAATGGCCTTGCTTTAAGTTTTGACATCTTTTTTGCCTATGGTTTGAATGAGAAAACTTGGGGAAAAGAGGGAAATTATGACAGCTGCAAAGCATATAGCAAGAGAAAAATAACCTAATATGTAAAACAGAAGAAAATGTGAGGGTACATGGGTTTATGTGTAAGGGAGACAGAAGAACAGTGACTGTGATATGCTCATTTAATCAAGAACATAAAAGATATAAATACATGGTATCTCAAAACAGATTCATGTACTTTGTAGTAGAGTGATCTTCGAATGATGTGATCTTTGACCATCAAAGTTTGCTGATGAATACCTCTAGGGAAGAAAGGGGAGAAAGCTAACCACAGGATTTAAACAGTACCTGCCATCAGCTGAACAAATGAGCTATTCTGATACTGCATGAGCCTGGGAAGGCATGGATAACACAACCTTTTTTTTAGGAGACTATCTTCAGAGGAGGATGGGTAGAATGGAAATAAACAGTATCCTAATTGTTAACTGAATTCTTCGGATTTTGACAAAGCTGAATACACATTTGTCTTGACTTTTTACCTAGAAAAATTAATGTTACAGCATGATTTTGTCATATGGTAGGCTGGTGCATAAATACAAAATCAGGTCTAATTCTGTATAAGTTGTGATCAATTATAAATGGCCACAATTCTTGCAGTTCTGCTCCCTGAATCTGGACTGATCTTGTGCCTTACTTTATCAATGCAGCAAAAGCAATATCATGCAAGTTCTGAACCTGGGCCTCAAGAGATTTTGCACAGTTGCACCCTCACTCATGGAATTCTGGTTTAAGCTGGACTTCTGATGGATGAGACACATGTGGAACATAGACAAGTTGTTCCAATGAGCCATTTTAGATCAATCCCTAGTCAGCCTGGTGGTTGATCACTAACATATGAACTAGACCAGGTGAGATCACCTCAGATTACAAAAACCATCCAGCTAAGCCCAGTTCAAATTGCCAAACTACACAATCGTGAGCTAACTTTTAGAATAGTTTGTACCACAGCAAAAACTGATACATAAAGTAGGTAGAGGTGCTTAAAACAGAAGGTAAAACAAAAATTTAAGCCAGCTTAATTAGATAAATAGAATGTCTTTCTCAGAGTAAAAAGGAATAGTTTACTTTGAAATAATAAACAAAAAAATAGATGATGATAACAATATAAGGCTAGAATGTGTCAGGTATGGTTAGGTTTGAATGTAGTGTTACTCTCCCTTTGCTTTTTATTACGATAGTGTCTGAGTTCCTCTTTAGAGAAGCAAGCAACAATCTTGCTTCAATTACCATCAGAATCAATATGTGAATGTTTTTGAAGTCAAAATTTTAGAAGTTGGAATGCTGGAATACAGCTAATAAAAATTCTCTTCTTCTTCTAATACGACTCTCATATCTCTGTAACATTTCTGTTCCTCACTCTCTGGAACAAATTGAATTGGGATACCAAGACAAAACTATACCTGGCTTTTCATTTTGGCTTTTCTTCATTGATGAATAGAGGGTTATGAAGTCAGAAATATAAGCCCATTTCCTTCTAAGATTTCATTAAAGATAAGATATTAGAGAGATTGAAAGCTATTTTGCTGACTTACCACATCATCTACTTCCAACCATCAGAAATGAAAGGCAATAAAATAATGCAAAAAGAACTCAGGCCTTATCAACCACAGAGTCATTTAGAATTTTTGTGATTGCTCTTTGAGTCTAAATGATTATTGCTAAACTTGGTCAAACTGGAAAGATTAAAAGATTCGTTGAGGTTGTATAAGTACAAAACCATAAAAACTCAAGCAAGTAGAAACTGTGTAAGCAGGTTAAGCTGAGAGAGGAAAGACCAGGAAGCTCAGAATTCAGAAATGGTAAGAACCATACAGTGTTTTCTTCATATTTTAGTATCTGTTAAAAGTTAAAAAAATGAGATTACTTGTGGGCAGAGGAAGACTTCCCATCTGTCTTTTGAATGTGAAAAGAAGTCACTTGAAATGCAAAGAGCACTCTTTTCTACCCCGTGACTAAAGTCAGGACTGAACTATGTATATTCCTCCAGTCATAGTAGTAATCCTTTTGTCTAGTTCAAACTGAGGGAGAAAATAGATGCTTCCTGTATCTCTCCCCGCTGAGGCCCCACAAAAACAAAAGCTAGCAGAACAAAAAGTGGGCTGTAAACGCTTAACAATGAAGAGAAAAAGTACGCAGTTAGCAAAATCAAGAGATTTCCAAAGAGGTTTCTAGTAGAATAGTAGAAGTGAATGAAAGTAGAAATCTAGATGTGAAAAGTAGAATACTAGAAGAGAATGAAAGAGGCTGAGTAAAATAAGCAGAAAAAGGCACAGCTTAGAATATGCTGCATAGAGATCCAGGAGATACAAAATCAGTGAGAGCCAATCTGGAGATGATCTAGAAGGAGACTGGCAGAATGTATAGGAAAACATCACAGCAGCTGGGATTCCCCTACTCTGTGACATTGTGGAGGCCTCGAAGAAGGTTTCCTAAGATCCTCAGCTCCTGCCATTTGTGCCCTTATGGAATTTCCTCCCCTTCGGTGTGGGCCAAACTAACAGCAGCCATGATGAAATGTCACTTTCAAGGTTAGAATATAAAAGGTCTGTGGCTCCCATCCACCATGAGCTCTCTCCTATTCTTTGTTTGTTTAAGATGTAGAACTCTTTCTTCACTAACAGAAGCCATCAACACAAATATGGCTCCCAAGGATGCTTACAATGACGAATTTTTTTAAATTTAATTTAATTTAATTTAATTTAATTTTTTCAGTGTTCTTGCTCTCTCTTTCTCTCTGACCACCTACCCTGAGAGAAGTGAGCTGCTAACATTCATGAGGCAGCCCTGTGCCTACATGTGAGAAAACACAGTCTGTGCACAGCCCCATAGTAAACTATTAAGTGAATTTCAAAGTGGATTCCTACTCTCCTCCAGTCAAAAGTTCAAATGAGACTGCAGTCTTGGTCAACAGTTAGACTCCAGCTTTATGGGGGACCTGGAGCCAAAGGTACCCAGATAAGCTTCACACAGATTCATGTAAGCTACAGAAACTGTGAGAGAAAAGGATGGTTATTATTTTAAGTTGCTAATTATGGGGATAACTTGATACACAGGAATAGATTATTCATTTGTTTATTTATTTAGGGGGGAGGGGCAGAGAGAGAGAGAGAGAGAGAGAGAGAGAGAATCTCAAGCAGGCTCCATGCCTAGTGCAGAGCCTGATGTGGGGCTCCATCTTGCTACCCTGAGACCATGACTTGAGCCAAAATCAAGGGTCAGATGCTTAACCCACTGACCACCCCAGCAGCCCTATATAGGAATAGATTATTAATATAACCACCTAAAATATAGAACAAAGTGGCTTTTTTACCCAAAGCAAAAACAAACTAACAAATGAAAATCCATACCATTCTCTTGAAAGCCAAAGGAATGGTCTAGGGAAATGGCAAGGTCTTACTGTGGATGTTCTTCATTCTGGTATTAGGATCAGTGTCTTTCATCTCCAAAGAAAAGTCTGCCACCTACACACTCTGCCCAATTAACCTGAATAGGGTCTCCTGTCATAGTCCAGAACAATCAGTTCAGACTGGTGCTCAAGAAAAGAAAGCCCAGACAGGAGATCTCGGGGTGGCAGAGGGGGAGGGAGGGTTTGACAGAACTGAAAGTATGATCGATTGATTGATTGATTGGTTGATTTTTAAAGATTTTATTTATTTGTCAGAGAGAGAGAGCACAAGCAGGGGAAGTAGCAGACAGAGGGAGAAGCAGGCTCTCTTCTAAACAAGAAGCCCAATGTGGGACTCATTCCAGGACTCTGAGATCATGACCTGAGCTGAAGGCAGATGCTTAATCGACTGAGCCACCTAGGCATCCCTGAAAGTATGATTTAAAGTAGGAATTTAGAGGGATGATACAATAAAGGCAAGGAAAGCCATGCAAGAAAAAAAAAAAAAAGAAAAAATATTGAGGAACCCCTCAAAAAATGAAACTCTGGAAGGCTAGTCCAAACATGAAACAAATAAAATGCCCCAGTTTGCAGGAATTGATAGAATGGAAGGGAATCCATTTGCCCTTGATTCTGGGAAAATCCCACCTTGACCAGTCCAGGTAATATGATATTGGACTCACAAGAAGAGAAATGTAATCTTAACGGAGAACTGAGACTGCATCTGAAGCTATTTATATAGTAATGGTAACCTAAATGTTCTTTATTGCTTTTCCACTTCAGACTCCTCATAGATAAAATATGGGACATTTGACTGTGGTTGCCAAACAGGACGTTAACATTAACATCCCCGAAAATACTATGAGTGGTGAGATGTGGAAAAGTCAAGGGAAATGAGGGGAATACAATGCCTTCATCTTACTGATATGGACATTCAAAAGATATTATCATAAACTAACAGAATGAGATATGGAGATGTACATATATTACTTAAAGTAAAAAAAAAATAACTAACCTCTATGTATAATTCAGAGGAGAAGAAGAAAAGAAAAAGGAAGGGATTAAAGCCAGGAGCTAACCTTCAGTTTTCATACTGGAAAGTGTATAAATATTGTAAAAAAGGGGTAAATAAACAAATGGAAGTATCTTATTTAGAGATGTGAAACTAATCACTGAAAGAATTATGAAAAGATACCATCTCTGGGGAGTAAGACTGAAAGTGGAGAGCGGATGTATGGGGGACTGTTGCTCTTTATATATACTATCTTCTAAATCACACTAATTTGTTTTCATGTGCTCGTATTACCTTAATGAAAATAATTCACCAATTATCCCCACTTGTTTTGCATACATACAACAAAGCATAAAAGTGAATTTTTCCAGCATCCTGCTATTAGCTTCCAAAATAGTGTAAAAGAGCAGGTTATAATTAATGTTATTATTTGCAATTTCAGGTACCACCCATTTAAATATATTGTAGTTTCAAGTAACCCACACAGCAGGAATAAATTCCTTTGACATTTCCTAGGCTTTGTCTAGATTTGTCTGTCATCAGGAATTCACTCCACTCCCCAAACTTCACTTAAGTCTTTGTGTCCAATTAGTGTTATGCCAGCAGGCTCTAATCTCTTCTTTTACTTATCTAGTTCTTTGTACCTGGTTCTCATTTTAAATTGCCTATGAAAATATCACAGTTTTACAAGCTTAAACTTGGCAATGACTATATTTCAAAACATTGTACAGATGGCCCTTGACTTATGATTGTTTGACTTACAATTTTTTGACTCTATGATGTTGCAAAAGTGATACGCATTCAGTAGAAACTGTACTTTGAATTGTGGTCTTTTCCTGGGACAGTGATATGTGGTAGGATACTCTCTTGTATCCTGGGCAGTGGCAAAGAGCCACAGCTCCCAGTCAGCCATGCGATCAAGAGGGTCAACAACCCATACATTCTGTACTCATACAACCATCCTGCTTTACACTTACAGTACAATATTCAACAAAGTACATGCAAAATCAATATTTTATTATAAAATAGGCTTTGTGCTGGATGATTCTGAGCAACTCTAGGCTAGGAGTTCTGAGTACATTAAGGTAGGCTAGGCTAAGCTATCATGTTTGGTGGGTTAGGTGTATTTTTTTTTATTTAAAGATTTTATTTATTTATTTGAGAGAGAGCATGAGAGGGAAGGAGGTCAGAGGGAGAAGTAGACCTCCCACTGAGCAGGGAGCCTGGTGTGGGACTTGATCCTGGGACTCCAGGGATCATGACCTGAGCCAAAGGGAGTCACTCAACCAACTGAGCCATCCAGGCTCCTGGGTTAGGCGTATTAAACACATTTTGATCAAGGATATTTTCAACTTGTCAGGACATCCTAACAAACCCATCGTAAGTTGAGGAAGATCTATATAATTTCCCAGCTCTATCTGGTTTCCAGCAATAGTTAACATCTAAGTATCAAGCCTGTGACAATCTTTCCTTGAAGTACCATCAAGGATCTCCGGTGCAAGCTGGATCTGTAATGGGTCTCATCTTATCAGACTTCCTTACAGTTCTCCAAATATTTTCACCTGTTTATTCCTCATCAAAGTTGGCTAGAAATATCAAAAGTCAGACAAACTACTTGGAAATGTGAATTCCTGGCTCATGAAGATGGTCCAACTATTTGCACAATTCTGAGATGTGAGCAATATGACTGGCTCACCATGGGCAACAGTGGGAGAGGTCAGTCTCTTTTTGAGGAAGCAGGATGTTGATCCAGACACTGAAAAAGCTGCAGCTTTCCTTGTCACCTGCAATGCCAGGAAAGCCAGCAGCTGTTGGCCTGCAAGACTCAATGCACTGGATGAACCAAACAGTAGCCCCTGCTTTCTGCACCACGGAATTATATATGTGCTTTTCTTCCTTCTCAAATGTTCTCCCTAGATGAATAATTTTTTAAAATATTTTTATTTATTTATTTGAAAGAGAGAGAGAGTGAGGGAGATTAGGAGAGGGGAGAAGGTCAGAGGGAGAACAGACTAGCCACAGAGCTGGGAGCCTGATGTGGGACTCGATCCTGGGACTCTGGGATCATGACCTGAGCAGAAGGCAGTCGCCCAACCAACTGAGCCACCCAGGTGCCCCCCTAGGTGAATAATTATTAATTGCATTTAAAGAGCAGGGATTCAGAACTGTTTTCAACCCGCAATGGTTTTGGGGGAAGAAAAAACTTTGTGGATACTTCATCTAGCCATTTCTATTTATTACTCCCCTTCCACAAATTAAAAGAAATTTAAAAGGCAAAAAAAGGGGGGGGTGCTTTGCTGTGGAGAAATTAAAAACAATAATAAATCCGACTAAAAGTTGGCCTGCTTTTTGTCATTATGATGCTTCAGCAATTCTAAATTATGTGAGTAACAAACATACCTGCAAAGTGGTATCATTAGCATTGCTCCCACCTACGTAAAACATAATAATCTAAACATGATACTCCACTAATATCTGAAAGATGATTTTACACTTGATAATCTTCAACCTGGTAGGCACAACTGTACTGTTTTGTACCTTCTCCTTTCCATCGGAGGAACAACCATTGGAGCTTCCTTTCTGGACTAATGTGAATGTCAATAGTACAAACCAAAATGAGAATTGTGCCCCTATAAATCACATCCATATCTTTCTCTTAAATAAATATGTAAAACATTTTAAAAAATCCAACAATCAGCATTTTAATACCATTTCTTTACTCTGCATGTAACAGAACTATTTCATTTATTCCCTTCTTGTGTGTACCATCTTTATTTTCTACAAATACTGATCAATCCAGGAAAACCCAAGACTAGGCAACACACAGTATTTGTCTCAGCACTGGAATATGCACTCTGCGTGATCATCAATTTCTTTACTCAAAAACTGTTTACTAAGTGTCCACTTGGCACCAAGCACCAAGTGAGGTGCTAAGTATGCACAGATTAATAAAGCACAGATCCTAAGTTGAAGATACTTGTCCAAAAGATAACTAAAGTAAATGCTGTAGGCTCTGATACATTACCCATCTGTTTATTTGAATGTCTAATAATCTCTCCAAAGTGCTATGAAAATAGGAAATGCATTCTTCTGAGGGTTGTTTGGAAAGCTTCAAGTGAAATGCATGGTCTAAAATCATGTACCATCTAACTGAGCAAAGCTCTAGAACTTTACAAATGTAGAGTCAATTTTAATAAGATCACAGGTACAGTCATGTACAGGAAAAAAGGGAGGAAATAGGAATATCACTGTTAGAGGGCGCGACACATGCAAAAGACTAAAAAAGTGGGAACTTGGATTTTGTGTTTAGAGAAGTTGAATTTTGTGTTGGTTTATTGTTAATATACAAATGACGAATTTTAGACTAGGTGCTTTATTCATGTTTTTTTTCCTTCTCTGAATAAAGTTCCCAAACAATATGGAATGGAAAGCCACACTGAAAAGAGTACATAAGACAAAGAGGCAATTAAATAAAACAGGGACAATTTTAGTCACAACTGTAATTAAACCTGTATGGAAACCACAAGGAAAATTCTTACTTTGGACAGCAGAAAGCCATCAGTTCATAACAGAACTAGTAGGTCATTTGGCTACTCTGTGATGGCTTATTTTTCCATTATGTTATGATGGGTTGCCAGGTTGAATTTGTCTAGAATTATTACTAATGGCCATTAATGCTGTGCTTGGAAAAGTTGGGTTTAGGAAAGTCACCACAAAATTTGAAAGAATCTTGATGAACCCTTTTCATTTCTGAAGTATGGGCATTAGAACCGGAGAACTTCCCTTTAATGGAATATAAACATTTTCTATTTTCTTCTAAGAGAAACTGATACTCATTTTGGATCCATGAACACAAATACCTACACTATTCTGTAGCTGTGCACACAAGCTTTTGATACGTATTCAGGGATAGCTGCTGTAGAAATAGATTTAGAGGTGTAGAAAATATGAAAATAAATTTCCCTCAAGTATTCCATTTGCAGCTGAGTTTTAAACGCTGGGCTATATTTAGTGAGGACCTCACAAGAGCTAGTATAATGTGGTACAACAGATAGAGACTCCTCATGTGGTTAACCCACCAGGCTTACAGACTTGATAGTAGAATATATTTTCCATTTCTCTTTGAAATTTGGGTCCTCATGTGTGAATTTGTAGTGCTTAAAGGAGGGTCCAGCACATGGAAGGAAGAGAGGGAAAAAAAAAAAAAGAGGAGGGAGAAAGAAGGAAAAAGAGTGGTGGCACAGAGGAGACAAGGGTACCAAACCAGATGCTACACCAAAACCTGGCTTATGCAAGTGCAGTTGATACTCCCAAAGAATCTGTCATCAAGATAAACATGATTTTAAAGTTTATATTACTATTGGCTCAAATTTACTCCAACATTGTAACAGAGAGTACTGGGGCTTCCTCAACCCAGTATTTATTCCATATAAAGAAGAAGATGATTCAGCTTCCCTTATGCCCCTTTGGGTGAGTCCTTAGGTCCCACATGACTGGAAAAATCCTGAAACAGGACAAAAGGGGACAGGCCACCATCTACTTTATCAAATCTACAGACTGGATGATAACATCTATTTTAGAAGAAGGTTCCTGAGACTGAGAAATTCCAGAGCTAGGGTAGTGTCTAGCACATTGCCAACACTTAGGACATGTGAAGTAATACAAGCGTGTTGCTTCAATATGCTTGTTATTAAAAAGGGACGAAAATATCTTCCCTCCTTTAAATTTGTTTCTGAGTTTCAGTTATGTTGGTGATGCTACTAATAATAGTTTATGTATCTGTGATGTACAAAAGCTTTGCCATTGTTGAGTTAGGGCACTTCATATGATACATATGGATTCGCTAATAATCGAAATGTCTAAGAAGTGGTTTTGGTTATAAAACTCTAAATCACTATGTACCTCATCCTCATCCTTCAGAATATAATACCTTGAAAAGTGCATTTTATATGTTATGCATATAAAAGATATTTGCTAATTTGTAATCTTAAGTAAAAGCCTTGTGGATTTATAGGGAATATATGCCATGGTCAAAAAATATATATACACACATAAGCATACACTGCTATGTTTTATTTTGTTTAATTACCATTTAGAATGCTTATTGGAGAAGCCATTGGCTAATATTGGTTTTATCTGTCTGCTAGAGATCTTCTATAAAGAGAATAATGATGATGACAATGCAATGAAATCTGTTTCATAAGTGCTCTATCAAGGCAGATGAATTAGCTAAATCTTCTCTTGAGGTTCCAGCCTAATGTTGTTAATATATCTTTTACTGTTGGGTAAATTTTCAGTGATGCCAACAGATAAGAAAACCTAATACTGGTTCTAGAAATTATCGTAGAGTTTTCAATTTAATCTTGACATTAGTTTATTGAACAAAGCTTACTGTTTTATATTTATCATGAAAGAAGAAAACAATCACCATTAACACACATACACATACATACAAACACTCACACACACACAATTATCCTTTGTTTTTTTTTAACGCTTTGATGATTTGCTTTCTCCTTCCCCTCAATGAAAATTATTACTACATAAAAAAGAAGAATAAATCAACAGGTATAATACAAATACCTGTGTATTTGAAAAATAAGTTCACATACTATAATGGCACAAGTTATTTACAATACTAATCAAAACTAAAACAAGAAAATAAGGCTATATTCTTGCTACTTTGACATTAATTGTTTAATAAAAATATATTCCTTTGTCCTACAACTGAGACTAGAAATATTAGAAAAGGTGCCAACCTCATCAGTGCTTTCTGAGAAAACACTGAAATTACTGCCACATCTGAAGTTTTAGATACAAAGCCTCATCATCCTATTTCTCCAATGCTAATAAAGATTATATCAAAAGAGATTATATCAAGAATCCCAAACCTAGTTTAGTCTAACTCACAGCTGGAAGTGCTTGATGTTTTTCATATCCAAGTTGAAAAAGGAGTATATCATGAATTTTTAAGCTCCTTAATCAAAACGTGTTATCAAGGACAGCTACAGAAATCATATTTGCAAGATTCGGGACCATATTCTGAATTAGCTCCCATCTGAGAATAGCCGGGAAACAGGTACAGGAAATTTCTGGGCTGTTCAGTCAACAACAAATTGAAGTCACTGTTGTTGTTGCGGGTAGTGATGGGAGTGGGATGTTGAGTAAAACAGTGCAGGGTGTGGAGATTAGTGGAAAGCTTTTCACTGCAGCGTGTCCAGCTCTCATGGCCCTCTCTCACTAACTGCCAGTGACAGCCCCTCCATGCCTTTCCCCACCCCACACCCATGTTCTAAGGAAATGGTGCTGCCTCCCTGTGGAGGACACCTCACTCAAGAGAGAGTTCTGTTCCATACATGCCACACAGTAGATGGTTTCATTTAGAAACATCGACTAAGAGCTATTGCTTTTTTATTTTTTCTTTCTTTCTTTCTTTTTTTTTCATCAGAGCTATTTCTTCGAGGGCGGAGAAGATAGCAAATAGCTTTACAGGTAAGAAAATATCTTCACAGCTTTAATTTATACTTTGCACCTGAGGAATGCTTTCCACACAAAAGTACCATGTGTGTAATGGTTACATGTGTTAGACACTTTTTTTATTTCTTTATAATTTAGGACGAACCATATGAAATTTCCATTTTTTTGATAATAAAAAATTGCCAAGTAGCAGTAATTCTATATATTCATACAGTACATTGACTCATTTAATCCTCACAATAAATTTGTGATGCCATAATCTCCATTTTATAGGTGGGAAACAGGTACACAACCAGCACTCGGGAAAGTAAGGCTACGATTCAGGTAGGCATTCTGGCTTCCAGAGTTGGTGCCCTTGACCACTATGTAACACTGCCCCCTAACAGCCAACACTGGTGTTGCCTTTTCAGACTCTCTTCCCACTACGCAGAATCAGACCGGGAGACACTGCAGAGTATGAAGGAAGAAGCCGGAAGGTGAAGAAAGGAAAGGGCTTTCCATGCCGAGTTGTAGGGAAGTTGACAATTCTGATCCATCTTTAGCACTCTATCTTGTTCACACCTGTTCACTCGCTTCCCTGGGGCCACATATTCCAGGACCCCTTTGAAATTAATTTGCACACCTTACAAATGCCCACCAGAGTCAGAATAGACGAAGGCTTGTTTTGATCCTCCATAAATTTGTTAAAGATAATATGGTCTCTCCCCTTCCTGACACACAGGTGGTGCCAGAAGATCTAATTAGATGTCCGGTATCAATGAGATGCATGCAAGTCCTCTGGGGTATAGGCAAACCCTGTCACCTCACTACAAGGCCCTTCTGCATAACCTCACACTATTAAATTGGTAGGTAAGGTCCAGACTAGTGGAGAATAATTGCGCAACGGGTTCATCCTCCAACGGATCCCCCTGTTAGTAAGTTATCCTGAATACAACTTGTGTAAACTGTACGGAGTGGCCTGCTTTTTTGTTTTTCAGTCTCAAGGAGCCTACTCAGTTTGTGAGGTACTTTACTATTTCTCCCCGACACAATGACACAGAGGTGTGAAATGCATGACCTCTAGAGGTCACTGCGAATAGTTAATCAGAAGGCGAGGTAAGGGAAGGGTGAGGAGGAAGAGCCGAGGTAAGCCTTTTAGTAAGGTAGCCAGGAGGATGGCTGTGAAGCATGGATCCCAGTGAACATCCCAAGGAAGCTGCCCTTTATACTAAGACCTACACATATTAAAGAAAGTAATATCATGACTGTATTTCAGTTTTTGAAAGACCAAATTAACCCTTGTGGGGCGATAACACTGAACGAGTTAAGAACATGAGAAGACAAGAAGTAATAAGATTCTACCCATATTTAGGGGCAGAGCACCAGATCACCTCAAAATACCCTGAACAGAAGCAAGTTGCATAGCCCTGGGTAAGTTATGTCGTTTCTCAATTTTCTCACATGTAGAATAACAATATTCTACATAATAATAATATCAATATTCTACCAATAATAATACCAAGCGACATTTTGAGTTTTCATTTCTTCTTAATACATACAGATACCCTAGGATTTGACTATACTTTTTTTTAAAGATTTTATTTATTTATTATTAGAGAGAGAGAAAGAGAGACAGAGCGAGCACAAGAGCTTAAGCAGGGGGAGGAGCAGAGGGGGAAGAGATGGAAGGGAAAGAATCTCAAGTAGATTCTGAGGCAGGTGTGGAGAGCTTGAGGCAGGCTGATCCCACCATCCTGAGATCATACAAGACCTGAAACCAAGAGTCGGATGCTCAACCCAGGTGCCACTGATTATACTTCTGATTTAATTAACAAGATGCTTATTAGTCTCGTATCCATAGGACCACACACAGCAAGTATACAAAATTCCCTCCTGGTTCTGACCTTGAATGGTCCCACCCCTGCAGAACCCTTGGACCAGAGCCTCTTCCTTTGGACCCGGCCAGGCCCCTAGGTGGGTGGGTGGGTGGGGTGCTACCTCTTTGTGACTCTGAGTGCAGTAGGGGGATGGCGTTAGAAAGGATTGGGGTTTGCTTCATAGGTGGTTTGAGCCAGACCTCCTCCTGAGTCTGGGGTCCAGTGCACTGAAATGTTTCTTACCCCAGGACTCCTCTGCCAGCCCACAGAACTCCCAAGATCCCAAGAGATGGGGCTCCTTCTGGAAAGGGTGGTCTTGGCAGCGGTGCCTGTGGCCTGATTCTAGCATCCTCTGAAATGCCCCCATGCTCGGCCGAGCCCAGCCTATCCTGCCCCTGCTCCTACCTAAAGACCTGCACTCACTGCCTCCACATACCTGAAGCCACACTGCATAGTCTGCAAGCCTGGGTTCTCCAGCTGCACTTTGTTTGCCTTCCTGGGAGCCCCACACTGCACCCACCTGGACCAGCCTTGGCCCCAGTTGAGGGCAGCCCTCATTTAAAAAAGAGAGAGAGAGAGAGAGAGAAGATAAATCTTGTGTCACTTTTGTTCTGGTTTCCTAAAACAGCAGTTGGTTGCCACTAGCACTATCCACACAGGGTATGATCCTCCTGGACCTGAGAATAAGTCTGAATTTTAATATGCTACTGTTCTCTTATAATTGATGCCTCTACCACTAACAATCTATGCATGCCTATTCCCAAAGGACTGCTGTTTAATGCCTACCCACCCCCAATACAAGCATCCCCTCTCTTCTGCCTTCTTCCTGTAAGTGCTATCATCCTGGGTGTGATATTTGTTCTAATGTTTACGTTCATCTTTAAATAAAATGTAATCTTTGTGCAGAAAAGCCTAATTTTTTCAGTGCTCTACTTTCAAAGTCTGAAGAACATTGCTTGGTATACAGCAAGTGCTCAGCAAACATGTGTTAAGTGAATGGATGGATGGATGGTAGATGGATAGGTGGATATATTTGCTTAGAACTAGCATGTCAGAAGATGTCTCAAAGCCAAGGTTACATCCACTAATAAGACACCTTTTTATCTAGTAAAAGTTCTAGATCCTAAAGAAAATGCACCAAGCAAAAGAACTTTCTTAAAATAAATTCTTTAAGGGCGCCTGGGTGGCTCAGTGGCTTAAAGCCTCTGCCTTCAGTTCAGGTCATGATCTCAGGGTCCTGGGATGGAGGCTCCCTGGGATGGAGCAGGGAGCCTGCTTCCTCCTCTCTCTCTGCCTGCCTCTCTGCCTACTTGTGATCTGATCTCTCTGTGTGTGTCAAATAAATAAATAAAATCTTTTAAAAATAAATAAATAAATTCTTTAAAATGTACGTATCCTGATACTTTGGCTTACCAGCAATAAGGGGGAAAAACACCTAAGTAGCAATTGCTTACCTACATTTAAAATTACAATGAATTATATTTTTCTTACCTGGCACCATCAGTTTCAGGAGAATACGCCTTTGTATATATTTTTAAATCTACACCCAAGTGTTTTTCTTTTCAATATTCACTAAAATTTGCTGTAAAAAATGTACATTAATGTACATGAATTCAGCAGAATGACTGGACTAGCAAAAATAAAATTAATTATTCATGTCACCGGTATGTTTAAAATCCAGAGTGGTTATCAGGAACACACATAATTATAAGTAATGCTATTATTTTTTTCTATAGTGAAGCCACAGCTGAGGTTAATTAATATTTTTAATAAAAAAATAAAATTTTGTTTTTGAAGTTACAAAATGTATTTTGTTAGTTTGAAATATTTTTCATGGAAATATGTGTGCACTCTGCTTACATTTTTCAAACAAACAGCATTAATTTTTCATGAGCATCTCCAATGCTGCCAGGAAACAATAGCAGCATCCAATATATTCAAATACTCTTTTCTTGCTTGAACATTAATTGGGTTTCTTTTCGGAACATTCCATAGGAATCAGATGCTATTCAGTAGGTCACTGCATACGTGAAATATACATGTCTCTGACAACCTATCACTGCTTTTAAATGTTCAACAGTTCCTTTTCTTGAGTGGGTTTGCCATGTCCACTCTGAGAAAAGCCCAACGAGAACCACAGAGTTCCTCCAGTATGTTTCACTCATATTTACTGATTCTGCCCTACTCTGTGATTTCTTACTAGGAATTGCAAACTATAGTCCCTCCAGTCAAAAAACAGAATCTCTCAAAGCCTTATTCCCTCTCCTTTCTCAAGATTTTTGAAATAAGATAAAAAGAAGATGAAAAAGTCTATGGAATCTTAAGTCCAGGTAATGATACCAGAGGCAGTTACTGCTCTGAATGTAAAGGACAAGGCCTCACTATTTATTATTCTTGTGAAGTATGAATTTTTTCACAAAGTAGGGTTTTCTGTATGCTGTAAGTGGAAAGTTCAATAGGTAGACCAAAATGGGATGCTTTGGAAACTCAGAAAGGGATAGCATTAGTAATCACATTGGTACACCAGGGGTGCACAAGAACTATTCAAGCCAACCGAGATGCTTGGCTGTCCTGGGTCAGAGTCAAGGGTGAAATCGATGCTTTGGAATAATCACCAGAAGACATATTAAGAGCAACATCACTAGTATTGATGAAATTTCAGAGCTGAATGCAATTCAAGAGATTCATAGTTAACCCACTTAGAGAAACAGTAAAGCAAAGTGTAGCCGTGGTAACCAACCTATCCAAGCTACATAACAAGGTAAATGGTTGTGTTCAAAGTGGAAACATGTCTCATGATCTACTGTGTTCTTTCCATTCTCCTATATTCCCTCTAAGTAAAGGCATTTCTATGGATCCATATGCTGCTCTACAGTGTGTATATAGCTTGTAAAACAGTCCTGAAGGAAAGAGCCAAAAGATTGCAAAGTGTGATATAAAGATGAGAACAGAATAAATATTACCATTTTGATCTTAAAAGGAATAGCACAGCTTCACTTTTCTTTCTTTACAGGCTGCAACCAAAGGGAGTGAACATTGCTCTTTGCAAGGCTGGCTTACTTTTACTCATTTGTGTAGAGTTACATATATTATAAGACATTGCCAGATTATTCAGAAGAGGGAACACTTAGAAGCCAAAAATCTTGCATGACACTCCGGCCCCTCATCCCAAGAAGCTCTCAGCATTCCGAGAAATTTGACTAGCAATTATTTGCAAATATTTTCTTTCTGAGAGTAGCCCTAGAGAAAGCTTTCTCTCTTTCTCTCTCTCTCTCCAAGATCTTAAACACTAGTGTGCATGTTAATTTTTCCTGGTTAGGAAAGCTTCTCTTTTTTAAGATGAGCAGGTCTTATGGAAACATTTAGATATTAAACATTCTGAATAAAACAAATTTTATGAACCTTATGTAATGTACATAAAAAAGTATAATTTTAAAAAGTACCATTAATATTGTTATACTCACATTTTTAAGAGCCATTTACTCAGAAGAGTTGGCAAATGTCCTCATTATTTCATGATATAAATTGGGTCTTTTTAAAGTAAACATTAGTTTGAAATTTGATCATCACTCAGAAGATAAACTCTTTTTACAGTGTATTTACTTTTGAGTAGGAAAGTAAACAGGATCCTACGGGATAAATACTTTGATAAATACTCTTTTATAAAAATTCTCTGACTCTATAAAAAATGAAAATACATTTCTCCTCTACCATTTGCCATGCATGCAGGATGGATGAACAAACCTCATCTCATCTATTTGAAATGAAATCAGTTTAATTTTGCTTGACCAAAAATCTGTTTCCACAGTTCTAAAACATACAGTCACCTCAAGGTACACTGCCATTGTAGCTTAAGTGGCTCAGTGTCATCACCGAGGAAAATATGCCTTGATTGAGAAAACAGTTCAGTATGGCTTTTGAAAAATAAAATGACCCTTCTTGGTACACAATTTAGTAAGGCAGTTGATAAAGGCAGGCACATACACTACGGAGAGGTTTTAAAAGAAGATGCTTCATTCAATCTGCAAAAATGGGTCAAAGATTACAGTCCTGGAATTAGCATTACAAATCACTCTCTCATAATTTTAAACTTCCACGAGTTTGACAATTTCAGCAAAGAATTTAAATTCTACATATATCTGTGATCTCTTCATAGTTGAAGGACAGTTTAAAAATCAATTGTGAGGAAAAGAGAATTTGCAATAAATTACTCTGTTACTCAAAATAAATAATTTGCTTTCTTCTTTAGTAGTTTTTTTTCCATATATGCACAACTTATTTCCTGAAATCACATACATATCATTATCAAAGATCATTTTAACAGCTATTGGTCCAACCTGAAAACACTGTTGCCACAATTGACTACTTGTGGCGTATTAATCCAAATTATTTAACTGCTGTTATTGGTCTGTTAAAAATCTAAAGATTTAAAATATCTATTTTTAATGAACCTAGTAATCTTTTATTTAAGTCAATACCTCCTCAAATGAACCAAATAATCACTAATTGATTAGCTCATTTACTTCCATAAACCACTGCTGTCTTTAAACATGTAATAGCTTATAATAAAAGAGACTCTTTTCATTGGAAATTAATGGATAGTTAACTGTTTTCCTTTTATATTAATTAATACTATAAAATGAATAACTTTTTATTTTTTCTTTTCTAGGTATTGGAGCTTCCAAATGCAATAGCTATCTTGCACGTTTTCTCAAAAAAACAGAAATTCTTAATATATACCAGTTACTAATTGATAAAATACATCCTAGGAAAGGTTGGTAAGTCTTTCCTTATTTTGGGGTACATCTGGTTTATGTAGGAACTTAGGCAACTGTAATTTCATTAATGATGAAATAAGACTGCTTAGAAAAATCTCTGATTATTTCAAATTTTATTCCTAGGAACATTTCCAACTCTATCTCACAATGTCCTCTTATGAATTATTTTATGTAAAAGAAAGCATCTATCCATTGCTTTGTGTTTCATTTTCCTATATCAAACCCACCTTAATAACTTGTCTTGTTAAATAAACTATAAACCAACAGCCATAATAACAAATCATTCATGAAATATCAGTAAAAATTATCAAATGGAGCTGATGGAGATGCATAAATCTGTCTAAAATTCTAAAGTCACAAGTCTTTATCCTAGGGACTGAGTTTTATTATTAGCAGTCTTATTAATTAAAACACGATAGAGAAAATGAACAGAAAGATTATGCTATGAGCACACATTTCTACTAAAATGTATATTCCATAAAGACAAGGGTTTTTGTTCTTTGTTGCTAATGAACCCTCAGCACCTAGGATAATGTATGGCACATGTAGAATGATCAACAAATATATATTGATGAATACCCAGTAAGACAGCTCATTTTATTTTGTGGCCAAATGAAATCAAAAATAAAGGAGGGGTGGAGAGAGAGAGAGGGAGGGGAGACAGAGAGATTGAGAGAGAGGGGAAGGAAGGAAGGAAGGAAGGAAGGAAGGAAGGAAGGAAAGAAGGAAGGAAAGAAGGGGGGAGGGAGGGAAGGAAGAAAAGAAGAAAGGAAGGCAGGCACATAAAGGCACATAAAATTTATGAATTTACAGATCATCCGTAAATTTTTGAACATCTCTCTTCACCTAAGATATTTTCTCTCTATTCTATTCTTCCCACTCCTTCCTAGTGAAAGTAAAAATCAGAATCTGTTTTTCTTCTTTCTCTGGTAAACAGATGTTAGTAGATAGGGTGCTGATACGAACAGAATTCACCTTCTACTCTCTTTCCAAATTTGACATTTAGGTCTGTCTCAAACACTCGAAATAAAAGAAATGTAAAAATAATTGTTGTCATTTTTGTTTCTTTAGAATGCAGTTTCCTAGAAGTTAGGATCATATATTTGGTAGTAAAGCTTTATATAAAACTACTAGATACATTCGTTCACTATTAAAAACAAAACAAAAGTAAACAATCAGTTTAGACCTAGGAGAGCACACAATTCTGAAGGACATCACAACAGAATATATACAAAGGCTATAAATGTCATTAGGGATCTAGTAGCATTTAATAGTACGTCTACGGCATTCTAATAGTGCTCTCTGAGGCAGGTAGTTTTTCCTTCCTTCCTTCTTTCCTTCCTTCCTTCCTTCCTTCCTTCCTTCCTTCCTTCCTTCCTTCCTTCCTCTTATTCTTCACTGATGTAATGCCAGTGCCTGATACATAGTACGAAATCACTAAATATACCTTGACTGCATTATTACACTTCCAAGTTGTAAAAGTTTGGCACTTAAAAATTCTGTTTTTCAAAAATTTTAGATATAAGACATAAACTCACTGAAGTGAATTCAAGATGAGGTCAGTTAATCACATATAACACAAAAAAAGTCTTCTGATAAACTGACAGTGCATTTTTCTCATAGAAAGTGTGGGGGCCTAGGTATGGTGATTAGTTTGGATTAAATTACCAAGGAATAGCCAGTGCAAGAAGAACACTATGATGCCCCTTTGCTTTCAGAAAGCAGAAAATAAATCTTCCATATTAAAGGTGTCCTCCTGCACCAGGAGGTAAAGAGACAGCCAGATCACCAGACACTGGAAATGCAGAGCTGAGGAGGCTCTATAAATGACCATAGCTACATTTACTAATTTATTATCCCAGCTCAAACCCTATTTAGAACTCCTTACTAATTGAAGCTTCTAAACTTAAGGTTTCTTTGCCATGTAAATTTCTTACAGATTTATGTTTCTTTGTCTAAAAGAGTATAAAAGTTGACTGTCTTGGTCATTTCTATGGTTCTCAATTTTATTATTGAGACTATGTACATGTAATCAAACTTTAAGGTTTTTTCCCCCTCCTATTAATCTGCCTCATGTCCATCTCATTCTTAGACCAGCCAGAAGAAACTTGAAGGGCAGAATAAAAATTTTCCCCCTCAACAACAGTAAAAGAGTAGCCCTATCACTGACCGTGAGAATCACATACTTATCAATTCAAAATTTTGAACACTTCAAAATACAATAGAAATTTGTATGTAATTTCTCTTCAAATTTGTTTTATTTTATTCTGATGATATGCTGAGCCTGAACAAACAAGGCCTTTCAAATACTTCACGAATTTACTTGTTTATTTAACTTAAAAAGTGAAAACCCTGTGTAAGTAGCAGGCAGTCCCCTCAGCTTGGGTCAGACCGAGATTATTAATCAAGACTACCAGCTAGCAGCTAACAAGCCAACACAAAGCAGCAAATCTCAAATCAACAGTATATACACATTTCACATTCAAACTGAGTACATAATTCTAAGCAAGACTCAAAGAAAGCCATGGCACCTGAGATCAGAAACAATCTCATTTTAGAAAAGACATAAGTAGAAAAGCCCACCTTCATAACCACAGTTCCAAAACAAAGGACTGAAATCCACATACTCACCTGGCTAATGGGTTCTTTCGTAGGGGGCTTTCCTCTTCTGGCTGTGCTAGTAGCTAGGGTTGTGGTGGTCTCCATAATTGATGTGGACATCTCTGACTGCATGGCAGTGGCTGTTGACTCAGTTGTCATTGAGGAAGGCACTTCACCAACAAGTCTCACATTTCCCACTATGGCGATGTTGGCATCATTTTCGGCTGCCATATTCAGAACTTTCAAGCCATTGTAGTAAAGCCCAGAGAGCTGGCCCTGGAAGGGCTGGCCCTGCTCTTTCCCGCCAATTATTATGGTTGCTTGGCTATTGAAGATTGTGAGCTGACGCCCTGTAAAAATAATATTACATACATGCAAAAATGTTGATTGTGAACTCTACATTCTACAAAGGATGATAAAACAGATCTTTCATGGGGTGGATAATGAGAGCAATAAACTATAAGAGAGGCATTTGACTCATAATTCATTGCTTATAAATGAGGTGTCCATGAAATGCATAATCACTGGCAAATACTTGTAAATTCTCAACTTTTTGCAAATGTAGTGTTTTTGCTAAAAGACCAATCAAAGATACGTATTATAAATCAATTTTTAGTGGATCCCTTTTCCCTTTTACCTCAAAATCTTAACTGTTGGTCTCTTAAATCTAAATTGTTAAATTTAAAAAATGTGAGATATCTAATATTTCAAGTATTTGTCATTCTAAAATTACCACTGGCAGAAACTAATCTAGAGCAGCTAAATCTAATTTTAAATTTATGATAAAAATTTCATAGTTCATGTAATGGCCACATATATCTATATGCTATTCTTTAAAAATGTTTCTTTTTTGAAGGCATAGTCCATTGCTATTTGAATTATTCTATTTTTCCGGCAATCACACTGAAAAGAAATGCATGGTTTACACTGAGCATGTCAGAGACAAAAAAAATCCAAAAATATTTTTCTGATTGGCTTTCAGCAAGTCTATTAAAACAAAACAAAATGAAAAAAATAGCTTCAGATGTAAAAAGCGGCTTCAGGAATGATACACAAACCGATGGAGAAATTATGGCACATTTCCATCAAACAGCAATCCTCAGCAACAGTACCAATATCATCAAATTGAGTATCCAGTTTTAGCAGATTGCTCTCTGCTCATAAAAAGCATGCACACAACTTTAAGTTCAGTTTTAATTAGGGCTCGTTCTCAAATGATCTTAGAAGGTTGCAAACGTTAAAGGGACTTCATTTTGACTGGCAATCCATATTGCCCACTATTTAAGATGCCTAGAGTTTAAACCAAGAGTTTTGTTTTGTTTTGTTTTGTTTTTTTTCAGGACCATAATAAAGATATCAGAACTACATATATTTTAGTTAATAATTTAGAGGCTGGAACATGTAACATAATCTATGAATGATTTATCATTTTGGGTTAATGCTTGCTGTGAGTACCTTCATAGATTGAGTTAGTGGATTATATTTAACAGTCCCTTTAACCTTAAGTTAACAGGGTAAGATTATTAAACAGCTGGTACGTCTAAAAATGTATAGAAATTATTATACAAGGTATGCAAATATTACTGTCTACATTTTACTGTTTTAAATTTGTTTTTAATTTAGTTTTACGGAAAATTTATTTTTTATGTTTATTAGTGTTACAATGAAGTACTACTTGGTTATGTTCAAATTATTTTTTTATTTGAAGTTTTAATCAATGTTTTTTACCTTTGTCGAGTAGCCATTCATCAACTACTCGACCAAGTCGATATGGAATTCGCTGTCTAGCAATCGCCAGGCGCTCGTTATCATTGTTTCCTTTAAAGTTTAAAGAGACATTTCATTGGTTAAAATCTGTAAGGTCAAAGGTTAAAAGTTAATACTTAAAGCTTGAGCTATACAGTTGCCACATGATTTTTTGAAATTTGGAATTTTAAAAAGTTCTACCTAGAACATTTCATGTTTCAGACTTGTCATTCATTCATTTATTTTATTTTATCAAACAAAATTATTCCTATGTTAATTGAAAATTAGAAATCTGCATTTGAGCTAGGTTATTAAACTTATGTTATAGACAGACCCGAACAACCAATTTAAACAGCATATAATAGCTTTACAAAAAAATGACCATTGATCTCAGGGTTTTGTCTTTTTGATGTTTCTTATTAACTAGTTAAACATGTTCAGGTGAAACAGGTTTAAGTTTTCAAAATACATTCAACCTCTTATTCCAGATTAGTAATTTATGAACACCAAACTTAATACCATCTTTGGCACACTGAAGCATCTAAAATCGGCCTAGAATACTTTATGTCCTATTCAGAAAATAGAAATTCTTATTCATCTCATTTAAGGAAACCACAATGTCAGAATACTTCTTGTATATTCCACACAAATCAGTTTATCAATCACTTGGACATCACAAGGGAATATATCTTGCATCATCCAAATATGTTATTACAGGAAAAGGCTTTGACAAAAGTGACTTTGAGTGTCCTTCAGTTTCACTTAAGGCTTAACATGTTGAAATCTATAACACTTGGAAAAAATTGTATGTATGTTCTTTTATTCTCAAATACCTGCTTTTATTAAACTATTCTAAATAAGACATGACAGTGTAAGGAACAAACACAAGCCACAAACAGTAGTTCCTACACACACATTCAAAATATGTGGGAGCCTCGCTTCTTTGAACAAAACATTATCTGATAGAAACACAGTTTAAACTGTCCCTGAATAATGCTTGCAAATAGATGAACGTATACTTGATCTATAAAGCCCTTAGGAAGAATCCAGGCTGCCATCTCAGTGCTCAATTGCATATAGGGCAAGAAGTTTTTCTAGTCTGTGAAAATTAACTAACATGGAATTTGAGCTAAGAAGTTTTCGCAAAAGCTCACAGGAGAACTCAGAGGAAATACTGGAAGGTGGTACTGCTGACAAAAAAAGACTGGAGCATTTTGCTCAGAAACATAACAGAAATTTTTCTCAGAATAATTGTAAATGCTTTCTTATACTGTTTTTACTGTACACTATACTTACCACAATAAACCCACCATTATATTAGTCACATACTTTTAGAAAAATGGAAAGAACTGTCACTTAGACCTTATCGATTTGTTCTTTGAATGTCTATTTGACTAATAATGTTTCATGCATTAGTCCTTAATTTAAAATGTAAATATGTTGTATTCCTGAAACTAACATTTTGTTATGTGTCAACTAGGGATTTTAGTATATTGATAATCTAAATAAAATCCCAAGGATACAAATAGCTTAAATTCTAAGCCTATCTTTGTTTTAAAAGAGTGCACAATTTGTGTTCTTTTCTGTGTGCTTGCATACAAATTATATTTGAAAAAACACACTAAGATATGATATTGGTTATCTTAAGGCAGTGAGATGAATGATGAATATGTGGTTCTGGCTTATATTTGATTTATGTGATAAACATGTTTATGTGCATAATTTGATAGTCAAGCATGACATAGCTTTTCAAAGACACCTTTTGCTCTATTAACTTCTTTGTCCACCAATACTGGTATCAATTCACAGTGTTATAACTCTCCTGATGACTTTATAATTAGGTGGTTCCTTATGCTGTTGCTGGCGCTAGAGTGTTCCCATCATCAGAAATGATTATTTCCTCAGACACCACCAAAATTTAGGCTCCAAATCACCTCTTCCTCAGTTACTACTACAGCATATTAATAGACCTCTTTGTGTCATCTCTGCAGTCAGTTGCACCTATTTTCCACATGTCAGCCGATACCTAATCATGCCATTTGTCCATTATAACCCTTCTCATTGCCTTTAGGACAAAATCTCAAGCTCCTGATGAGATCTGTGAGTGGTTCCATGATCTGGTCCTTTCCTACCTCCTGTTCCTCATCTCATGCCTGCCTCTGCCTTGCTCTCCTCTGTCCATCCTCATGAGACTTCTTTCAGTTTTTCTAAGGCTCTCCTTCTTCCTCTGGCATTTTGCACCTGTAACTTCCTTTATTTGAAAGGCTCTTCCTCACTCTCACTCCATTCCATCTTCCCTTAGCCAAACATGATTCATTAATGGAGTCTTCTCCGCAGAAGCATTATTTCCTCGGGAGGTCTCTCCTGCTGTCTCTAAGTTACATTAGGACGCTTGACTACATGTTTCCCTAGCACCTGAACACGCCTTTTGGAATAGGCACTGACCTTATAATTGCAATTCAATAAATATTTTCCCTCTGAACTCTGAATTCTATATGGTCAGATACTGTGTGTGCCGTTCATTATTATATTCTCAGTGCTAGCGTAATTTCTATTAAATAATCTCCTATGAAGTATCTATGGATTGAGGTAGTGAAGGAAATCTTGTTTTTAATTCTGATACCTTCCATGGAATGATTTTTTCTTCCTACAGCCTAACAACATTCACAAGAAAATGAAAGCAAATAGTTATGCCCAGAGAATAGATCCATCTAGCCGAGCTTCCCTTGAACTTTCCAAAGGAAACATCACATAGTTCATTTATAATTTTCTCTCTTTAGTGACTGCCACTTGAACAACCATATGGTCAATTCATTACTTGTTTAATAATAACTGTTTTATGCCACAAAATAAGTAATCATAGTTAGTATTAGTAGGGGAAATAGAAAAGTCCTAAGTAAGATTGGTGGAGACAAATGACAGCTTTGTATATTCTTTTTGAATTGCTTAGAAAAAGCACATAAAAACACGTAAAAATATATACACAGATACATACAATTTGCTCTCATACCTTTGGTACTCACAGAACTAATATAATTGATCAACACAATTTAAGTCAACAATGACTTTTAAAGATCCTTGATGAGACTCAGGTAAAACAACATAAACGCCACATTCCCAATGAATAACAAAGAGGCCATCTAACAACAAAGAAAAAATTGAGTAGGCAGCAGAGATAGGTGTAAAAAGATGTGATGATTTCTTTAAAAGGGTAGCCACATGGATGGTACCATACAATCCCATCACCCATGAATATCAGATGCCTTCTAGTTCAGAGACCTTTTTTTTTTTTAACAGAGATTTGATTTTGAAATTAAAGGACAGACTTTAGTCTTTGTTGGAATAATGGATGATGGGAAATCAGATGGCACTCACTTCAGTTCAATATCTGCTTATTTTAGTTTCCAAAGTCTTTGCTCTTCTACTAGAATAAAAAATTAATGACTTCTCTTGTGACAAAATTATATATAAATACACCATCAACCAAACAAAGACACATCTCGATAGAGTGCTGTGATGATGATGATATCATTTAACAGATGAGTCCCAAACCCCTTCTACTATTGAGTATAAAATAGCTCAGATCATTTAGGTTCACCAGGAATAAGCCTACATTTTGCCTCCACCTCATGATTTTCATTAACAAACTTTAAATGAAAAGTCATTATTGAGGTATACTATTTTAAGAATTGCTCAAAATGCATTTTATTTCATTACAAATTCATAATGATATGTTATTTACAAAACAACCTGTAATTTGGTATGTTTGTGTTTATTTTTTAATCCTGCCCATAGTTTGATATACATCTAAACTTAGCATGTAATATAAAGAGCATGTAATATAAAAAACAACCAATTTGATTGGGAAAGGCCAAAGATAAATATCATTTCCAATGACCTTTTCTTTCCTTTGGGAAGGGCTGGGATCTAATACTAAACATGCTGAGATATAGAAACATTACATAGTGCTTCTGAGCATGGTCAAAGAGAGCAGGCCTACATGAGCAGGAGAGATTAAAAACAAGCAGAATGTGGGGTCTGTGGGTGGCACAGTTGGTTAAGCAACTGACTGTTGGTTCTGGCTCAGGTCATGATTCAGGTTCATGGGATTGAGTCCCAAGTTGGGATCCGAGCTCAGTGAGGAGTCTCCTAGGGTTTCTTTCTCCCTCTCCCTCTGTCCCTCCCTGTGTGCATGCTCTCTCTCTAAAAACACAAAAATAAATGAATCTTAAAACAAAACCAAACAAACAAACAAACAAACAAACAAAAAAAGCAAGTGGAATGTACCTGAATATTCAAATCAAGTCAAAGGTGAATCTTTGGGAGAATCTATTTTGAAGTTTCCTAAGTCAAAGGTAAAGATAAAGTAATAATGACCCACTTATAAAAGACCTATTTGTTTTGGAATTATTAAAAGGGCCCAAGAAGAACTTCAATTTTTCAAAAAGGATACAAATCAACTACAGCAATCAACTAAGCACAAAAATCAGGTTTATGGTAACAGAACTTCTCAGCAAATAGTTAAGACATATTTTAGTCTCATACTTCCTGCACCCTAATAAAAGTAGAATGAGGTTTTCCTTTTATTTTCTTTTTCTTCCAGTTGATTTTATGTGATTTTATGTGAGTCAAGTATGTTGATACCTCCACTGAAAATGTCACCAGCAACATACACATCTCTGCTGAAGTAATTTCCAAGCAACAAAACAGTATGTAAAACTTGGGTTTATTTTCCTTTAAATTGTGAAAGGATACAGTATTTTTTAACTAATTAATTATTAATTGGCTATAATTAATACATAACATTATATTCATTTCAGGATTCAGTATTTTTGACAAAAGGCAGGCTTCCTATAATTGGAATAAATTTCTAGGTGCAAGTTCTAACTGGAGTGGCCATTTAGGTATAAAGTGTGAAATGTAATGTATATTTCAAACAAGGTTCCAGGGCTGAAAAATAAAAAAGAAAATCTGGTCATTCAGACTTAGGGTGCAACTTTCTTTATTTTGACTGAATCCCAGATAGTTTCATTCCCTTACCTAACCAATACTGTTTTGGTCACACTATAGAATATTAATTTTGTATGAACTGTAGACATCAAGGAAACATAAGTAATTTCAAAGAATCAAGGTAAGAAGCAAGAAGTAATAAAACTCAAATCCTTGACTTGTAGTTAAATTTCATGGTGGGACTCAGAGAATAAAAAGAAATAAAATTGTAATCATATTTTTATGACTATTGGTCAGTAGAGAAAAGCTACATGAACTTTGTTAATACATAGTTTTTCTCCTCTCATTTTCATAAATCTTCACTGTTGATGTGTAATTTCTCCTTGGAAATAAAAGTGTCAGTTTTCTATACGACAAAGTAATACAGGTGGAAGAAAAATAAGGAAAAGCTGTGCTATGAACCCAAAATTTGTCCAAAATAACATGAAAATAAAAACAAAGATGCTTCTTCTGAAGCCTTATGTTCCTGACTTTTGAGCTTTGGAAAAGGAAACACAAAAGGGTTCTGAAAAGCTACACATAACTCCAGAGAAGAGTAGTAGTCTGTTTTTAGATGTTTTGCTTTTAAATGAGAACACGTCATTTAGATATGCCTTGACCCACAAAGCAAAGTAAAAGTTTAACATAGTTTTGTAAAATTACTCTACTTTCAAAAGCAGCATTACCACATAATTTCCAACTAAATGCTGTTACGTGTCATTGTTATACAAACCATACTAAATAGTAATACCTAATTTAGCTGATAATGTTTCAAATAAGTGGATTTTGAACATCATTGACACTTGGAGGAACAAACTTATGAAAGAATGAAACTTTCCAATGAATATATTTGTCCTACGTATTACATTATTTGCTATGTCATTAAAATGTATACATAACAATATATGCATCTATTTGTCTTCAGACTCCTTCCCCAATTTCATCTTGAACCATTTTTTTCTCTTTAAACTCTAGTCACTCTGTACTTCTTTCAATTCCTTTAATGGAGCTAATTCTTTTTATTTGCTTTGCAAATTTCCTGCATCTCTGGGTACTCCTTAACATTCCCAACATTAATGCACATGCATGCATACACACACACACACACACACACACACATCTGAGTCTGACCAACTTTTTTTTCCCTTTAAATATCAGATTATGGGATGCCTGGATGGCTCAGACATTAAGTGCCTGCCTTCAGCTCAGGTCATGTTCCCAGGGTCCTGGGATCAAGCCCCACATCGGACTCCCTGCTCAGCAGGAAGCCTGCTTCTCCCTCTCACACTCCCCTTGCTTATATTCCCTCCCTCGCTGTGTCTCTCTTTGTCAAATAATAAATAAAATCTTTAAAAATAAATAAACAAATAAATAAATAAGTAAATATCAGCTTATACGTTTCTCAGGGAAGCATTCCTTGTGCACCCCCTCCACCAAATTAGCCTAGAGCTTTCCATTATGCACTGTTATAACACTTAGTAGCAGTCTTGATAATCATGAGGAAATTGATTCTAAATTTTAGATTCCTTGCATTTAAGGGTCACGTACAGTCCATCTGTTCACTGTTATACACCTTGTGCATAGCACAATGCTGGATGCAAGGGAACCACTTGATAAGTAATTCCTCAGTGGAAAATGAATCCACTAGGGGTATATCTTGCACAGCCATACGGTGGTATTTGTTGTTCAAGAGTCAAAATGAATAAGGCTGTTAATACCCTTAATGGTGTGTGTGTGTGTGTGTGTGTGTGTGTGTGTATACATATATATAATGACTCCCTAATCTTGCTCCTCTTTCATCAATCATGATTTTGCCACTGGAGTAAACATAAGCCAAGAAAGTATCTTAAGTGAAATGTTTTGTGCTTAAATGTAAGTTAATGATGTGTAGCTTGAAGTTGGTACCACTATGGTGCATATAGATTGGCAGAGAAATTAATACCAACCTAGGATCCCTTTTTTTTTAATTGTAGAGAGCTGATGGTTGATTTGATCTGTGAGAAATTTCTGTAAGTGCCTCAATTCTCTAATATATGAGAGACATAGTCCTAGACTCAATGAATCTTCAGAAATATGCATAATTTCCAAGAATATCTTTCTCTAGATTTATTTTAGTGATTTCTTGAAAATGAATTGAATTGTAGATTCCCCCAGTAGCACTTTCCAAAGTCCATCAGTAAATATAACTTTTGCTTGAAAGGGAAATGTCTGACCTTTAACTAAGGCAAAAATGACACAGAATTGGATCTCTACAAAAACAGGCGGTAGAAGTCATAGATCTTCTACCCATGAGGGCATAGGCCTTCTAGAGTGTGCCTGATTCATAGCTAATATAAAGCAGTGATAGATTTGGATTGTCATCGGGACTTTTAAGATCTTATGGAATTATAAACACATACCACCACCAGCTTCTAAAAGTGCTTCTTTTCTGACAATGACTAAACAAACTTATAAGCCTATAACTAAGTTTCATGCACTTTGGAAAACCCACTTTTTAAGGATGAAAGTGGTCTGTAGGTAAAGAAGTTAAAGAAAATAGCACCAGAAAACTACCAGAAAACAGGATAATAATGTACTGAGTGACTTTTATGTTTTACTGCCCTACTGACTTACTATATAGGTTATTTCTCATTTAGTCCTCATGTTAATCCCAGACCATAAGTATTTTTTATTTTATAGATTAAAAAAATGAGGCTCAAATAGATGATATAACTAGGACTATGTCATGCAAAATAGATGGAGGGATCACGTGAACCCAGGAATATTTGACTTCTAACCAAGTCCCTGTAATAGTTATTTTTTTAAGAAAAAGTTTCAAACATCCTGAGATGTAAAGCCCCAACATCTTCCTTTTAATATTAATGGCATTCTCTTATGTAATGGAAAATATCATGGTCTTGTTTTTAAAAGTTCTGTTTTGTTAAGTTTGGGGTGAGAGTCTCCTCTTGGGCACATAAAATCAGTAATCTTTCCAAATCCTTGAGGATTTATCAGGAGTATATTTTTATCACCTTTATTTTATAGATGAAGGTAGTGAAGATCTGCTACAGTCAAGATCTCACTGAGGAACAGCATTTCATTTTCTTCTTTTTACAATGATGCCCTGCCACGCAAGCCAGTTGAGATATAAAATACTCCAAGCATTCCTTATATTAACCCCTTACCTATAAGACAAGTCCCAAGCATAAAAACCCACCAAGTTCACAGCTATTTTGATGCTGATCCTCTGCAGAGACAAGCTGTTAAAGGACAAAGTGTCCTAGTCACGAGTGAGAAGACTACTGCGTCTTCTTGGCTTGTAGGAAGAGTGATGGGACTCTGCAAAAAAATTCTGCTTGGACTTCACATTTTTTCCCTTTTTTCTTCCCTACTCACCTCTTATCTCTGCTTTCCCCTTTACACATCTCCAGGGACCCAATGCTTGAATGCCATTCATCAATAACCCAATGCGTGCACCCATTCTTAGACATATCTCATGTACCCAAAAGACTTCACCTTCCTTCTCTAGTTCAGTAGTTAGATCCCTTGTTTCTTTTCTTTTCTTTTCTTCTTTCTTTTCTTTTCTTTTCTTTTCTTTTTTTAGGTCCCTTGTTTCTTTAGTATAGCTTAGGTAGACATTAGGAAAGTAATCTAACTCAATGAAGTCAATATATAAGCACCAACAGTGTACTCTGAAAGTACTGTGTCGAGCATACATCAATATGTCCTATAGATCCTATTGTTAAAGAGCTTACACTTTGGGGAGTCAAGGGGCAAAAATGAAGGAAGTTAAATGGAAATTCAGGATAATAGATAACTTCTCATAAGTATATAATTAACCACTATATGAACTGTACTTGCCACACAAATTCAGAGAGGATGATGGACTACAAAAACACAGAAGGTGTGACAGAACACAAAGGATTTTATCTAGATCACAAACAACCTAATTTTATTGAAATAATAACCAGATAAAAATATGTTCTAGTGTGGATATAAATCCCCAAAAGATTGATTATTGACTATTCAATTTTATAAAGCTGTATACCTGTAGATCTATTTTTTAAGTAAATATATTCTCTGGTAAAATATATTTAGTCTCAAACTAATTGTAAATATAAATAAAAATAATTAAAATATTTATGCCATGTGAAGCGAAGCATATAATACACACAATGTTAAAGCTACTAAATAAAATATGATGAAAGTTGACAAGAATTTGAGGGCAATATGCAAAAATGAAAATATCTGAGTTAAGATGGAGGGATTATGGGTGATTTTTTCAAATTTTGATTTCATATTGATACTATGCTTGCAGACACTTCAGTTTTGCTCCCATCATTCCCTTAAAAAAAAAAACGGCATTTTCTAGAAATTACATGTAGCATCTGAATGAAGTGCTATACAAAGAGAGGAGGGTACAACCCAGACACCTTTTCAGTCAGCCCACTTAACTTAAACATTTGGAGAGAGCACAGACTGCTCCAGTCGGGCAATGTCTGTTTGCGACTAATGCTTCCTATGATACCCAGCTCCTTGTACAAAACTGTAGGCCTTTAGATTCAGTTAAAAAATATCTTCCTATGAGACTGTTACGATACTGAGCATGAAAGCCACAGGATGTCTACTGCAGAGTTTAAGAGTTCTTTGGGGAAGAAGTTCGAAGCTTAGTGCACACCTAACTGGGTGAAGAAATTTTTCCATTCATGTCCCCCTGTTATATGGAACTACACTAAGATATCTAGTATACCTTTATACAACAATTTGTAGAAGCCCTTGTTCATATATGCTACTTACATTCAAACATTTTAGTTTGGATATTGTTTCATAAGAAGTAGAGGTAACCTTGTGATCTTTGGATCTCACTGCTTATGTGGAATGAATAGTGTTTTACATGTTCTTCCCTAAGCCTTCCCATGTTGTTGAGTTCCTAATGCAAAGAGACTAGAATAGCATATTAAAAAAAAAAAAAAAACCAGGGGCAAGAATAAAAAGCAGCAGGGACAAGCAGATAACAGAATACAGAATGTGCTCTGATAAATTAAAGGTCATCCTCTGTTATCACACATACTAAAGCGTTCTTTTGTACTAGCTGTGTAGCATTTAAGAGAGAAGAATGGTTTAACAGCTACAAAAACAGAGAAGGCCACTGATAGATATCACTCAATGGTGAGAAAAAGGAAAATGAAACGTAAGAAGAGCTCCACATTACCTTAAAAATGGCATTTTGCCATTTTCCCAGATACGAGAATCTTTTTTTTTTAAAAGATTTTATTTATTTATTTCACAGAGGGAGAGAGATCACAAGGAGGCAGAGAGGCAGTCAGAGAGAGAGAGGGGTAAGCAGGCTCCCCGCTGAGCAGGGAGCCCGATGCGGGCCTCGATCCCAGGACCCTGAGATCATGACCTGAGCCGAAAGCAGAGGCTTTAACCCACTGAGCCACCCAGGCACCCCAGATACAAGAATCTTAAGTACCTTCTAAATCATGTCAAAACATTTAAGCTTATCCACCCTAATAAGAGCTTACATATATATTTAAGCCTTCTCTTCCCACTTCTTGATTTCTGAGAATCAGAGTATTATGTGGTATAGCTCAATCTTCTACTTTCTCACACTAACCCTGACTTTTAATCTGTTCTTCTTAATATTTAGTCTGGTCTAAGGAAGAGGAAATAAGTAAATGTCCCATCTATCATCTGATATGGATTAGAAATTATATTGAGAGAGTTCCTTACTCTCTAGTAAAATCTGATTACTACTGCATCCTAATCTCATTTTAAAGGACTAATCTCTCTCCTTCACTTATAATCGGAATGCAGATTTTTTTTCCAATGAGAAAGATGGGGTTTGCCAACTGTACACAAATTGTTTAATATTATATGCCCTGAAGTACCAAGGGCAGGCTGGGGTACAGCTGGAGGATGGCCAGTCCTCCTCAATCTTAAAAAATGTACAAACTCTTAAATAAAATAACTAATATTTTTATAGATAGATCAAATTCTATATATATGAACTTAAAACCCTAGAATGACTTACCCCAATAAAAATGTATTTTGTATATCAGCAATGATTTCATTTTTCTCTCTTGTTAAAAAGATATTTATTTGTTTGAAAGAGATGGGGGAGGGACAGAGGGAGAGAGAGACTTAAGCAGACTCTGTGCTGAGTGTGGAACCTGACGTGGGGCTCAATCTCACAACCTGGAGATCACAAGTTGATCTGAAACCAAGAGTCAGATGCTAACTGACTGTGCTACCCAGGCACCCCTCTGCAATGATTTCTTTCAAGTAAGCCCATGTGCTCTGACTGCTTGTGGAAAGAGAAACCTCGACAGCTAAGGATACTGGGCTCCACATCCTGGCTTTCCTAGTATTTAGCTTTGTAACAGGGGACCAGGGACACAACATTTTTGAACTTCAGTTTTCTCATCTGTAAAGTAGGTATTTGTAAGAATAACCAATATAATAAAGTATATGTAAATCTCTTAGCACAATGCATGGCACAAAGTAAACTCTCAGTAAATACCAGTGATATATTGTGATTCTGTCATTATTTGTTGTCTGGGTCTAATCCGCCTAATGGGATGTATATACATATATGGAAATATACAGGTCGCAAAGATTATTTCTCGCCCATCTGGACATCAGAGAGGTGGCAAGAAAAATAAGTCAATTTTTCTTTCCTAAGACAGATAATGGAACTAGACTTACTGTAAGTGTGTCCTCAACTCCACAGATGCTTTGTCAAAAAACATTGCATTTTCTCCCAAGCAATGTCAAATCTCTGAGAACCTGTTTTCAGAGGTTTATGCATGGCTACCTGTAAGCTAATGGAACACCTGAAGGGAGGTCATTAACTTTAGGAGGCCACACAACAAGAAAAAGCCAAAGGTACCTGCCCTAAGAGAAAATGGAATTCAGGGGACCACCATCTGTTCTGTGTAGCAGCATAGTGACAAAGCTGCTCCCGGAAGAGGAAAACCTTACAGATCACTGAGTTCTCCAAATGGTATTTTAATCTGCATATTAATGCCTCAAAGACATGCATTTCAAAAAGGATGTCTCAGACTCTTCTTTATCCCCCATAAGGCTTGTGGTAAAAACGAGCTGCAGAAACTATGAACAGAAGTGGATAGTGAGTGGCCTAAAGCAAGACAAGCCCACCATCTGTACGATGCGATTACTGGACTGTGTGGCCTCTCAAGGAGCCACCAATGCTAATGACCGAGGATCCCAGGTTGAAGGCACGGTCGGTTGTTAAGAAGACATGCATCAGGCCCTCTTGTTGACATATGTTGTCTGTGCGTTTTTATAGGGGACTTACTTTTAGACCTATTGAAAAACAAGATATGATCAATGTTTCTAACTCTGCAAATATCTTTAAGAGACTAAAATTTTTGATTTGGTACATTCTTTTTTTACTTCTTCTTCTTCTTTTTTTTTTTTTGTTAACTGTCTCATAGTGCTTTGACAAAGTTATGAAGACTTTGAGTCGTCATCTGCGGAGATCTAGAATTAAGCCATTATATTTTTCTGATAGGATAATATTGCAAACTTGTCTTCCTCCTTTCAGCTATACAGACACACACACTTCTCACCAGGCAGACATTCCTTTGGCTTCTCTTTCTACCCACCCACTGAAGCATGTCACTGCTCTGACAGCCATTTCAAGAGGAGAAAGGCAAGCACAGGTTAGGTTTTAGGAGATTCTGATTTTATAAAAAGTAGTCAAGAGGATGGGGAAGTGCATTATGACACTTGGAAAGAGGTTTGTCTCCTCTTCATTTTAAATTCTTCGTACTAAAGCCATAAGAAAGGACAATTTCAAGGGGGAATAGGATTTTTTTCAAATCAATGGCTGCTCTTTGCAAACCACTTTTGTCCAAAATTTATCCAAGTGGGTTTCTCAAACACCTGTGATCTGGGAAACTGTACTCTGGGAGATATTTCTAGTTCAGGAGACAGCCTCATGAGAGTTCCCATCCAATCAAGTCTGACAAGAGCAGATGTGAAAACCTGCAAGTGGCCTAAGTGTAGCTCCCAGGCTGGGTGGAGATCACCAGTTAAGACCCAGACATCCTAAAGAACGCACTAGATATACCGGAGAAATAGTACATCACATCTCTCAGGATGAGACTGTATGTGAATGTCTGTACTGCCGTTAATATTTCCCCATAAACTTAAGCCACCTGTGATTTCTAGTGGATCCCTAAATATAGAACAGAAAAGAGAGAAGGATAAAACTACAAATAGTATATATATTACTATAACCAAGTTTAAGCTGATACTCCACTAGTAAGGATCACTAGAATTTGTCCACTTTTTTGTTGTTGTTATTGTTGTTGTTCTTCTTCCTCTCTCTCTCTCTCTCTCTCTCTCTCTCTCTCTCTCTCTCTCTCTCTTTTTAACAATTGATCACCTCTATAGTTAGATTGTGTCATTTTCAAGGAAAGGGCTAAATTAGTTGGGTCATACAACTCTGGCTGAATTAATACTTCATTTAAAATTTTTCCTGAATACCTCATTAAAAATTAAAAAAATAAATAAATAAAATAAATTTTTTCCTGAAGTCTTTAAAATACAACTGGCCTTCTGTTGACTTCAGGGAAAATAAACAGTTTATGGACATTTTCCACAAGGACCCTTCGAATTCTTGAAGACTGTTATGGGCCGAATTGTGCTTCCCACCCCCTGAAATTCATGCGATGAAGCCTTAACACAGTACCTCAAAATGCAACTGTATTTGGAGATAGGGCCTTTGAAGAGGGAATACAGTTAAATGGACATGCTTAGGGTGGGCCCTAATCCAATCTGACTTGTGTCCTTATAAGAAGAGGTAACTTGGACACACACACAGAAAGAAACCAGGGGCAGAGAGGTGTCCAGAGAAAAAAGACCATGTGAAAACAGAGAGCACCTGGTGGCCACCTGCAAGCCAAGGGGTGAAGCCATCAGAGAAATCAACCCTGCCAATACCTTGAGACTTCTAGCCTACAGAACGATGACAGAATCAACTACTCTTTAAGTCATCTAGTCTGTGGTATTTTGCTATGGAGGCCCTAGCAAACTGACATAGAGATGATTTAAAACTATTTAAAAATATATATTGTTGGCCTAATCACAGACCTTGGATACCAAGTAGATGTGACAGCAGTCTGCTACAATGGCTAAAAGGTCTGTAAATGAGTACTCCTGGGTTTGCATTTTAATGAAGTACCAAGTTAATGTCAAAATCATATCCATTTTAGGGGCGCCTGGGTGGCTAAGTCGGTTAAGTGTCTGCCTTTGCCTCAGGTCATGATCCCAGGGTCCTGGGATCGAGCCCCGCATCCGGCTCCCTGCTTGGCAGGAAGCCTGATTCTCCCTCTCCCACTCTCCCTGCTTATGTTCTCTCCCTCGCTGTTTCTCTGTCAAATAAATAAAATATTAAAACAAAAATCTTACCCATTTTAATTATAAATTTTGGTTGAAAAGAGCATTTTGTCCTTCTCTGGATTAGCTTTTAGATTGTAATATTCTGCAACACAACTCTGGTAGTTAGCACGGTTATAGAATGAACTCTACCAATCTACAGTTTGCATTATTTAAGGTATAAGATAATGTTGAAACTGATTTCAGCACAAAATATGTAAATATCAGCATGATATATACCTACATATATAGCTATATTTATAAATAGGTCTAGATATACACATAGTTCCATTATGTCTATAGTACAACTTTTGCAAAAGGAACTATTTAACATTTCATATTAAATGAAATTTCTTAAACAAACAAACAAACAAACAAAGAGATCCTACCATTCTCTTTACTTTGTGGTCCCCTGTAGCTTCATTAACACAGATGACTGGAGTACTATTTAAAATATAGTATTAATGTTAAGTTGCTAATTTATTTTAAGTTTCCACAAAAGAAGCCCCCCACAAAATACTGCATAAAATAAATTCCTACTTAGGTAATGATTACATAAGGTGAGATTTTTTTTTAACTAAAATATACTGATGTTTTCTTCAATTTAGTAACTATTGCGAGGTCACAGAAAGTTCATTGTGCCTACTTTCAAAGCTCTGAAAACAAATTCTAAGTCCCAAAGGATAAGCCTATATTATTTACATACATTTCTAATCTTAAAAATTGCCTGAAGAATCTTGTTCAACAAACACGAAAAAATGATTTTGTGAGACCATAATTAGTTTGGGGGGCTTGCTAAATGGTCATGCCAACAAACAATAATTACAAAAATATCAACTTTCATTGTTAACTTGAAGTATTTATCATCGACCCAAAACTAGCTGTCTTACTCTGTTCTCTTTCTCTTTTGGGGCTTATTATTCAAGAAGGAGGCCAATTCCAAGCCCAACTTAGATAAGGTTTATTTATCTCCCTGAAGCCACCCAGCAATGGGGGTGAGAGCCTCCACGGAAAATACCCTGGATAGTAGAAGGTCTAGCAAATGGACGGCTGTACCAATTAGTGCCGAAACAAAAAGACCTAAGCTTTATATGAATGTAATAAACTCAAGGTACCTTATATTTCTCAAGAAATTAAATATAATTTCACCACTTCTACCCATACAACCAGACTTCAATATATATTTTGGCCTCAACTACCTTAAATATTTGCTAGATGTGGGTGGAAAAGCTTTGTCTTTGCCCTTGGCTCTTCTCTTCTGATGTTCCTGGGCCCTGCGCCCTGAGGGAGAGGCTGATCTTCACTCAACACCAGTGTCTCTACCTCCACCTCTCAAACTATAGTCCAAGCAATACCTGCACTGCTCCGTCACCTCCTACCTTAGCTCTGGACATTCATTCTCGAACTCTCTAGTTTTAATCTTTGCAAGGGCAAAGAAATTGGTAACATAATACCTAGAAAAATATGTTAGGAAAATCAGATTCTCAAAAAAATTCTACATATAAAAACAAAAAATTAAATTTAAAAAAATAAAATTCCAAAATGTGAAATATCAGAACTGAAAGAAAGGCAATGAACCCTACTATACATCTTTCTTAACCCATATAAATTCTATTCTTTTATCGTCCATGTTTGCGAGGCACTGAAAAACTGAGGGGCAGGAAGAGATATGGTAAAAGCAACTTCAGGAAGATAAACATCTTGGCTATATACCAAATGGATTACAATAGTGAGGGCTGAAGAGGAATATAGATAGTTTTCAGTTGATAACAAGGGACCCAACTGTGGTAAAGGCCTTCCATCACTAAAATAATGCCAGCACGGATAGAATATCATGGGAACAGGGAAATCTGAAGGAAGAATTAGAGGACTGGCACCTACCATTGGACCCAGTGCCTGATCTGATGGGATAAGTAAAAGATTTTGATCTATGGAGATAATAAGATGAATTATGTTATTAATGATATAAGTTAGGAATTTAAGAGGGTAAGGTGGCTTGGGAAGTTATAAATTAGAGTAAGAATTCAGTTGTGATCAGAAATATACATCTTTGTAGAAATGAAACTCCAATGTGCTGATCACTACCTATTCACCCAGATTTTATTAAAATTTACCATTAGCACCAGTTACCTCAGTTTTGTCCAGGTGGACAGTGCTAATTTCACCTTATCATCAAAGACTTCTCTCGAGAGCTCAGGGGAACTAGAACAGGAAATCTGCAGAATGTTCTTAACCCTGGGGGCACCTGGGTGGCTCATTGGTTAAACGTCTGCCTTCAGCTCAAGTTATGATCCCAGGGTCCTGGGATCCAGTCATTGTGCTCCATGCTTACTGCGTTCCCTGTTCATCCAGGAGCCTGCTTCTCCCTCCACCTCTGCTCCCTTCTACCTCCCGCTTGTGCTCTCTTTCTCTCTCTCAAATAAATAAATAAAATTATTAAAAAAAAATGTTCGTAATTCTGTTTCTAACTCTCGACACTCCCAAAGAAAACATCCTTTTGTTATGGTATAGATACCCTTAGAAACCCACAAATTCTGTAAGAAAGTTGTTCTTATCCTCCTTCCTCAATTACCCCCTAGCTTTAATTGGTATAATAGTATGAAGTTACCATGAATACTCCAAGACAGGGAATAAGACCATTTTGGGGGGGGGGCTGTTTTGGAATCTTTACCACTTCTGCTCTTGATTGGGTTCATTCTCTTTCCAGCCTACAGTGGACTCATCGCTAATACATGTCCATTCATCCCTTCAAGAACAGACTTTACTTCTTTTGAGGATTAAACATGTTTCTTTTCCTGTCTTTTTCATATCCTTTCCAGTTTTCATATTCATATTTTGTGCTATATAATGCTGCGTTTCCCATAAAATTCATACTTCTCTGAGTTACCTTCCCTCCTCAGTTATTCCTCAAACTCTTGCAGGACAAAAGGCTGGTTTTTGCTTCCCTGTGTTCCCACAACCTCCAGCAAGCACACTATGGAACAACCATGAAGTGAACTGTGATGAATATTTATTGGTGGATCAAAGGAGTATCCAAGGATTTTGGACTCCAATAGGGGCTTAAGGTAAAATGGGTGAAAAGAAATTTCTAGGTCTAAGACTTGGGTCTATTGTTCGCACTTTAAAGAATTTAATCAATCTTCTGATGCTTTCTTTCCATTCCAGTTGCTTACCTTTTCTCAATGCTTTTTAATTCAGAATAAAAAATGAATATTTGAGAAAAATATCTTCAGGCAGAAAGTGATAAAAGAAATTTGAACTGAAATTAAACACAATTTAAGATATGTGAAATTTGGTTAAGCAAAAGAGGAAATTAAGCACACAATTTATGAGTGACTGAGAATATACTGATATTTTAAAACATTTTTAGGAGATAAAAAAGTAATGATTTCAAATGTAGTTAAAATTATTTTTTTGAGTTCAGCCAGTCATTTTCCAATTAATATCCTCAGCTTTCCTACCTGAATAGGAATAAGCCCAGCCACCTAGTATAATGACTAACAGATTCATTCTAATTTCTCCAGTTAAGAGACAAGCAATAGTCTCAGTTAGGGCAGCTTATAGGTGAAGTGACAAGTATTCTGGATTGCCCAGGATAGGGCTGGCATATGCTTATTATATAGTAGTAAATATTGCTATTGCTTCTTTTCTCTCTCAGAATTGCTTGTGTTTAAACGATAATTTTTATGGTCTCCTAATTATAGGGTGCCATCATGGAGAATTAATAAAGGAGATTTTTCTTATAGTTAACAGTGAGATGAAAGGTTGGGTAAGCCCAAGATGCTTGGTAAGAAGGAAAAGATAGCCCTTTCTCCAGGGGACATCCTCTATGCCAGGGTACATGGCTTGTTGACCCAAGTATAGACTAGATTCCAGCTTATACCCATTTCCTCTAATGGGATATTGGTGTAGTCCATATAGTCCCCCAAGCCGCACAACTATACGCAGTAGCCTGTTTACCAGCTAGCCTGGTCTTGCTAAGGCTCACTTAGTAAAATCCAAAGGATTCTCCAATATCCAGCCCAAATTCCAGTCCTCTGTGAAGTCTTCTCTGATCACCACATACCACTCCTTCCCTAAATTTATACAGAACATATTTTCTGTCACTCATTTGACTTGAACCCTGTCATTCCTAGTGATGTCTCTGTATTGTCTTGGCTCAGGATGAGTTTGGCAGGGGGCAGAAGGGTGTGGGGCAATTATATCTCTGAAACCTTCTGGAAAGATTTATCTCCAAGTGTGTGAACCCAAGTCTGACAGCTAAGACAGGAATTTGTTCTCAGACAGAAATACAGACTAAAAAGGGGAGATTAGTACCTATTGCAATTATACGACTGCAAAACTGGACTGCTATGATTAATGAGAGTGGAGCTAACATGTATTGAGTGCTTCATTTACAAAATATTTTGAAACTAATAACTAACTCATTGAACATTCAAACACCCTCTAAGGTAGCTACTATCATTAACGCATTTTACAGATTAGAAAATCGAAGTACAAAGAGATTAAAGAATTTGGTGAAAGATCTCACATCTACAAAGTGTTGTAACTAAGATTTAAACCCAAGCAGTCTGACTCCTGAACCTTCTCCCTTAAGTTCCACACTATCCCACCTTTAATCTTTTGTTAAGTCTATAGCATATGTGTGAAGTTTGGTCATTTGACATGTGGTCATTTCCTATTGCAATTTAGTGTTTAAGAGGTGGTATACAAATTGTATTTGGCACTCACTTCTACACCTCAATAAACAATAACCGGAAAATAAAAACAAAAACAAAAGAATGACAAGCAGTAGGGGAGGGCATCATTATGAGCATGCTATGAATCTTAAGGGACCCTTAAATAGCCCTCAGAGATGTGAACAAAACAAGCAATACCCATTGGTATCAGGACCTCAGCACAACAAAGTTTTAGGCACAGGCAACATGGTGGGAACCAAGAAGAAACTTTTTTTCTTAGAAGGAGTAAGAATAAATAGTGTAGGCAATGTTGCATAATACTTCAGAGTACTGGAGTGAGCTTTGGGATCTATGACCTTGGCAAGTAACCTAATCTCTCTGTGTTTACCATTTATCAAATGGAAATAATATTAGCTGGCTTGCAAAGATTTTTGTGAGTGCTAATGAGAAAATGTATATAAAAGAAACTACACAGTTCCCGCACAGAATGGCTGTCTAGCTCACTCTTGCTTATACTAAATCCTACAAAAGGCAGGAATTTAAATAATCTCTGTGCGTGTCTGGGATTTTGGGCGAGTTGTTACCTCTTTATTCTAATCCTTGTGCAATACCAATTTTCTTACTGAGTCAACACTATGGATTTATCCTTCCATTTGAACTACACTTCCATAAAGTACCGGCCCCAGCTATTGATTCCCAGGCCTTGTTTCCCTTCTGTGACTGTGACCATCCTGCCCCCTTTCCAGCAAAGCAAACTTCTGCATTAATTAAAAGAAGAAAAAAGCAAGCTTCTTTTTGTTTGTTTCTCTGCTAACTGGAAAATACACTCTATTCCAACTCCTCTGCCAAATTGAGCTATAAAAATAACAAATGAGAAAGCTGAAGACTCTACGTGGACTTTTAAAATGCTCCAGCAAAGGTGACCCTGAAAAATTATTATGGCATGCTATCAATTAGTTGACACTGTCTAGAAAAATGAAGCTAGATGTTCCTCTATTCTGTCCAGTTTTATATCTCATAAATTCAGCTAAAATACTTAATTGGAAATGCATATGGTAATATCTAGACAGACTTATGGTAGGTATATTCTCTTTTGGACTCTCAATAGATATTTTAAATATTCAGGCCACCAGTAGAGATAATATGCCCAAGATGAAAAATTACTTCAATAATACTTAACATGAGGGAAGTTAGTCTCAAATTTTCAGGAGAGGTAGGAACCTCAGCTGATTTTTAATACAGTCAGATTCAAAAGGCTAAAAACAAAACAGACTTTAAAATGTTTAAGATGAAAGTCTTTCTTTGACAAATATTCCACCCATGAGGCTAAATTTGACACAAAATATTCATCATCATAATTTAAATTTTAATATATGGCCTATTTAAAGGCTTCATACTTCAAAAGACTTTCACATTTATTATGTCATTCTATCTTAATTAAGAACTAACTAAAATATTAGATTAGGTTATACCTTTGGCTTATTATAGAAATTAGGTTTATATTTCTTAGAAATAAATGTGCTTTTCTAATAACCAAATAAACATGTTAATGCATAATTTATCACAACAATTACATCTGACTTGCCAGTTCTACAAAGACATGACATTTTATTATTTAAAATCTTTTTTTCTGGAATAGGTTATATAGAATTGAGTAAAAGGTATTTTTGGGTAGAAATCATTTTTAAAATTTTTGTTTAAAAGTATTAATTTACAGGAAAGTCATAAAAGGTAGTAATAAGAGCTTCAACTAACTTTCACCCACCTTCCCCCACTGTTAGCAATGTAACTAAGCATTGAACAATCACCAAAACCAAGAAATTAATATCAGTATTATACTATTAACAGACTTTATTAGGTTTTAACAGTTTTAAATAATGTGCTTTTATTATTCCAGAATCCAATCCAGATTCCCATGTCACATTTGTCATGATTAGATTGAGATCATGAATTTTTGTTGAGAATACTTTCTCAGTGCATCATGTCAGGAGGTACATGAAGTCAGTATTTCTTATTAATAATGATGGTTAGTTTGACCACTTAGGGTGCTCTGCTGAGTTTCTCTGTGAAAAACTTCTAAATTCTTGAAGGAGACACTTTTACATTACATAAATTACTAGTCTCTACTCCTAATTCTAAGCACTAATTTTTGCATCTATCAGTGAATCTTGACCTCAACAATTATTACCTTGAATTCCAATTATCTACTATGTGATACAAGAAAGATACCTTTGGATACTGATGAAGTTATAAAAGCATTGCTACAAAACCACAAACCTTATCAAAATCAACCAAACACTTGGAAAAGCTGTGAAGTTTCCTGAAAGCCTAATATCCTTAAAAATGTAAAATCTCTGACCTTCACTCTAGCAATTTCTTTAAATATTTTTCCACCTCACTTCCTAAAAACTAAAATGTGCATTTGTAGTAGCAATTAATTTTTTTATATGTGACATTTGTAATTTATTGTTTGTAAGCAGTAAGTAAATTCATTAACCTGATTATCAATACCTTTGGAGAAAAGTCCCTAAACCCAATTCTTCCGTCAATACTTTGGCTATACTTACTTTAAATTATCATAATTCTACCATAATTTTCTGTGTAATGTAAGCAATTTTCAGGAGTGGGATCAATACATAACTTCATTATGATAAGAATTTAAAGTACTAAAATTCTATATTGGAAATAATAAAGGAACAAGAAGATAAAGGGGAAACCTCAGATTCTGAAAATCATAAAGAAGGGCTATTATTTATTTATATTATCTATGTTAGCCTGTGTAGAATAAATGGTGTCAAAGTCCACCAAACCATCAGAGGAATTTTCTTTCTTTTGTCAGCAAATTAAAAACCCTAATGTGTTGCCTTACAGTAACTGTAAGAACTCTTTGACATTAGAAAACAAAACAAAACAAAAACAAAAACCCAGGTCCTTGAGAATCTATAAAAATGAGTGAGAATGAGAATGTATCATTTCTTTCTCCTTGGATACAATATCTCTGAAGCTAGGCATTTTAGGTAGGTGTATTTAATTTATTGCTAAATAAAAAGTTCATTATGTTTCATCATTAAAAAAAGCCCCTAATGTCTCAGAAAAACTGAGCACCAAGAAAGAAGATAATTAACACTGGAAAAGTCAGAGTTTTTGTCACTAATTCTATCTAACACAGCTACAGTATTTGAAGTTTCAGATATTTCATAGTATGTAGGCTTTACTTTGGAAAATTTTAGTTAGTAAACAGTTAATTACATCAAGTAGAAGCCAAACATTTATATAGTCACATGAATATTCACCCATGCACATAAGGATATTTTGGCTAAAAACAATGAGCAAAAGACAATCTTTTTACAGAGAAATTGAATGAGGAAACTGGACTTATTCAATAATTATTTAAGTACCCTACTATGTGACAAGGCCTGATTATCATGTCCTCTGCCAGACTCTACCAAAAATTGGTTGTTTACTCAAAGAATGATTCAAGTTTTCTCTATGATTTATCAATTTCCATAAGGAAGTTCTATTTTCACTGCCTTACTTTTTGTAGGAGGGAAACAAAATTCACTCAAACATTTCCCATATCTAATACACTTAACCAAGACACTTGACAAATCTATTAAGATACAGTTTTTCTCCCAAATAATCCTTTAAGGATCTCTAACACCTGAATCCTCTAATGACTCACTCTTCTTCTGGATACTGAAATCAACTGTTTCAAATAATGTTGCTGAGAAATAAATATAGCAAATTAACAAATACATGAAGTTTGAAATCATGTTAACTTAAAGGCTGTGTGCTGCAGGAACAGTAAAATAGTGATGATTTATTAATGGGTTACTTAATTTGCTAATAATGCTTTAAAAGTGAGGTTAAAATAATCAGTGCCTACTAATAAGTATTACTGACTCCAAAGTTTAGTGATAGCAAAAGAACTATGGTTTCTTTAAGAAAATTATTGTTCCATGTGTTATTATTTTTTAGCACTCATAAGATTTGTGTGTATATGTGTTGGTCAGCAGAAGTAATAGACTGTGACATGAACCAATATACACAACTATGACCAATTGTGCAAGTCTTCATATTTATCTATTAAGAATATAATTTTCTATGTTGAAGTATACATCTAATGATTTCTCTTGGCTTTTGTCTTCCAGAAAGTATAAAATAAGGCACACAGAACTGGCAAACAAAAGTTCCCAACTATAATTTTGACTTTACCACTGAATAGCACAGTGATTCTGATTAATTCCACTAGTTTTCATTTTATTGTCTGAAAAATGAAGGAGCTGAAATAGAAGATCTCTGAAGTTCCTTCTCTTCTTCAAATGCTATGATCACAAATGAGGTAGATTTTTTTCAATTACATCATAGATAGCAAAAATTCTATGGGCGCCTGGGTGGCTCAGTGGGTTAATGCCTCTGCCTTCGGCTCAGGTCATGATCTCAGGGTCCTGGGATCGAGGCCCGCATCGGGCTCTCTGCTTGGCAGGGAGCCTGCTTCTTCCTCTCTCTCTGCCTGCCTCTCTGCCTGCTTGTAATCTCTCTCTCTCTCTCTGTCAAATAAATAAATAAAATCTTTAAATAATAGCAAAAATTCTCTTAAAACTAAATAAAAACGCCAAGATCATCAAACCAATGAATACTTAGTACCAACCAGGAATCTTTAAATGATGGAATAGTTCAAAGAGATAGTCAATAATTATTGGCAACTTAAACTAAAATGCAAACAATCAATCTAAACTAAATATATAGAACTTAAAGGGACATCATCACTATGACTTTCCTGAGCTCTGAGATGTTTTACCAATTTTTGAAGACAAAAACAAAGTCAATATTTAGAGATAACACCCATAAGATCTTTGAGCCAAACTGAAAGATTATGTGAAAAATATTTCTACCATCTCTATAGAGTCTTTCCCTGGGACATTCCTCTCTTTCTTTCAAATTCTCCTATTCCTAAATGATTTTCTTTGTTAGATCATCACAGACCACCATTTCCCCCTTTTTAAAAACTCTGTATCAATTAACCTCTTCCTTGGTAATTTTGAAGTTGACCCATTTTATTTGACATGAGTCAGTTTTTCTGAATCCTTCTTGTCTCCCCGAAAGACTAAACTCTTAGCAAGTGAGAACCGTATCTCTGACTTCTCTATTTATTCCGACCACAGGTTTCCATTTCATTGTTACTTGGTGCAGTCTGATGACACACTGCAGCAACAGAATGTTGAAAAATTGCTGGTGAGAGAGACAGAGAAACAGACAGACAGACAAAAGAGTAAAAATTCCTCTCCTATTTAATCAAAAGCCAGATCTTCTATTGTATTCTATATTCATTTTCTATTTTCTATCACCCTGTTTTAGGCCTCCATCTTTTGATATTCAGACTGTTTAATAACTTTCTAAATATATTCTGTCTCTATCTTTCCCTGCTAGTCTTATTAAAATAAATGCATACCATTCTCTAAGTAAAAATCTAGCCTTTCAAGACTCATATCAAGTTTCCTAATTTTTTCATAGTATTACTAGACCACTTACTCCAAAATGGCCGCTTCTTCCTTGGAACCCATTTTCCTTTTTTTTTTTTTTTTTTTTTTTTTTTTTTTCTTAATCAGAAAATAACAAATATTATATGATGACTCTTATATTTTCTCACATAGTCTATTTTTAATTTCCAACATTTTTTACATATCTCTGTAACCAGATGGTAAGCCTAGGTATGTCCCTCTAATGTAATACATATCCTCTAAACACTTGTTGATCTGATGCATTAATTTGTCAGGAATAAAATGAATATTTAGCCTTGTGTAAAGGATATTTTTTGGCACACCTGTTGACAAATGAGCTCAAAGGTTTATCTTCAAAGGTGACTATGATTTACCTGGAGCAATCTTTAGACTGGCAAGTAAGATGATGTCAAGTTCTGTGGTTTAACATTATGAGAAAAGAAAATCTATTTTTGTTTAGAGAGAAATTTTGCTATATAACTACAATTAGAAACAAATCAGAGATTAACGATGCATTATATTCTAGAGCTTTAACTAATAAGCACCAATAAGTGGTTTTCTCAACTCTAAATGGCTTGCAAAATATTATTCCTATTCATTGCTCCATGTACAAAAAATAATGGAAACTGGGTCTGTTTTTCAGAAAATTCAGTATTTATTCTAAAATATGAACTGTTGAGTTAAAGGAATATTTCATATACTTGAAAAGAGCATAAAATCTACCTCTACTAATTAGTTTCCCATGAAAGTCTTCTAGACAATTACTGGGTAATACCACTGGTCAGTGCTTGAGGTGCTTTTCATTAAAGGTATAGCGTTGCTACCAGATAAATTGCTTCATATAAAAGCACTTACCGCAAAGCCCTATAATGGAAGGTTAAGTGCTATACTTAATTACTAATTTCAATCCTTATTACCTATATTTTGCAGTGCAGGCACTTTAAAAGGAACCAAACATAGTCTGTTGGTTCCTGCTTCTCTGATTATAGGACTTGGTGGTAAAAGTATTAGTCCAGCTGTTTTTCTAATGAAGAGTAACAACAACAACAAAAAACTTTTAAAATAAAAATAGTCATACCACAAACCACTATAAAAGAGATATACTAGACATTTCTATTGACTCATACATAAAATCACTTTGCTCTAAAAACTTTAATCTAGATGACATATACTTTTAAATTTGTATTCAGCCTTCATGGCATTGTTATGGATAAAGCTCCAAGAGAAAACTATATTTGAAATTTTCATGGTTTATTTCCTACCTCAACATCATGCTGAAATGCACACAGAACAGATGATTAATAAAATACTTGATAACAACAATGGTGACTCCCCTTAGTTCTTCCCCTATTGGTCATTAACTTTTTATATGTATATACTAAAATTCTCCCGCCAGGTGTTCTAACATTCTTGAGGATAGAATCTGTGTTTTACTCTTGCTTGTATCCTTCACAATAAGCACAACTTTACTGACTCTTGATTAATCAATATTATCTAAAATACGTTTTACTGAAAGGGTACATAGAATCTTTGACTAAATATACAAGAGGTTGTACCTAAAATAACTATTTCTAAAGAGTTATTCCTTAATTATCATGATATTGCCAGCTTCTGGTTTGTTTTGGTATTTTTTTTTTGCCAGCTTCTGATTTTTAAATATATTTTATATTGTTCCCTACACTGAGCTGGACATTGGCTTGCCAAAAGAAAAGATCATATCTTTTTTGAACTATGCATCGTACATAGTAACTAGTATGTGCACAATTAAAGGATTGCCAATCAGATGCAATATGTCAAGGAGGTACAGAAATTTTTAAAACATAAAATATTTACCCAAATGTATTAATGCATTAGAAAACTAGATTCGGAATATCTATACTTGGGAAATGCATACTATATTTCTTTTTAAGAGATGCATTATGGGTATTAATAAAGTCCAAGTATACATATTTTAAACTTAGTTTAACATAGATTCTCCCAAACTAACTTGAGGGTGGGACTTCCTCTCTGCCCGCATAGGTCACCATTAGCATTCTCTAGAGCAGAGTTCTTACAGAGAGCAGTATGGAAACTGTGATACGAATAAAAGTTACTAAAATGAAATAATTTTAACAATTTAACTCTGAAACAATTTTAGGCTTCCAGAGGCAACTGTCATACTATAATAGCAATAGGATTTGTCAGTTTTATGTTCAGTTCTACTATTCACAGACACAACACCCCGAGAGACTGGGCCTAGACTTCATCCTACTTTACATTTTTCATGGTGTCCAGTGCAGTGACTTCCTCTCAGGAAACAGGTATTGATTAAACTGTATTTTAGGAAATTCACCAATTTACTTTTCCGTAATTTCACTGAGGCTGTCGTTTTTGAAAAAGATCTTTGTATTAGGATTTCAGTAAATGTAATAAAGTATTAGCAGGGGCTATGTGACCTTGCAGGCATATTTAAGTTACTTTCCTTCCAAATCTTCCATTCTTTCATCTTCTTACAGACGGTAATAGAAGATGTACATTCTCATAATTGTAGAGTAAAATAGGGATAATTCCCAGGACATCAATTCGGCAAATATTTATTGACTGTCTACTATTTGCCAGTATTTTAATGGGCACAGGACATACTATTAATGTGCTTGCTTTTGAATTTTGTCATAGAGCTGGGGCTTTTTTTTTTATTATTCTTAATTCAGCAAATATTTGCAGAGCACCAGGTTTACAGAATAGGTCTGAAATGAGGCTTGAAGATGTAGATATTTTTAAATAAGAAAAGGTCCAAAAGGGCATTGCAGACATTTCATTAGAGATTTCCTAATTGTGAGTCAATGCCAAGAAAAATTAATCTTTATTTAATAAAGTTAGTTATTTCCTCAAATTATTTCTGCCAAGAAACAAAAACTTGTAACAGAGGCTTTTGCACATTTTGGTAATCATTTTCACTGTAAAAAATGAAAACTTTTTATATTCTTTATACCGTGCTATAAATCTGTTGTACAAGTCAGTTGTATGTAAATGTAAAAGCGGAGCAGAGAGAAATGAGGTTGATGTTTTTAGTAACCTCTTTTGTACTAAAATATAAAGAGGACAATAAAGGAAGTAAAATAACCATTTTTGGTAAAATTTGGTAAAATAACCATACTTGGAATTTGTATTTTACTTAAAACTGACATGCTTTTTTAAAATTGAGACTATATGCAACTCCAGGTAACATTGGCTTAAGTTTCTCATCTACTGCCTTTGTTTCAATAATGTAGAAATGACAGAGCTGATTAACAACAAAAAAGGTAATTTTTATTTTATCAATAATAGCTTGACATTCATTTTATAGACTTGAAATGAGTAATGCTAGTATCACAGAATCCTTGTGAAATTCCCATATGGTTATGTGACAGTGAAAACAAGTTTCAGTTAGTTACATGTTTTTATAACTAGTGATTTATAGTACTATATATTGTTCCTTTACCATTTCTCTGTTTGGTCCATGGCCCTCCTGCAGCTTTCACAAGTTTCAGCTCTGCACCACCATCAAAGGAACCACCTGGTCCTATTTTCTTTCAGAGAAAAGGGTATAATACTCCTTCCCTGAGTTTTAAATTTTGTTACTTTTGACAAAGCCTTTCCTTTGTTCAAATGCAAAGATCCAGTAAAAAGAGTTTTGACATGTTGTGCCTTTTATGTGTGCATTTTTCTGGTTTCACTGATGTCCTGAATTTTGCAAACAATACTGTGTGCCTTCAAGTTTTTCTATAAAATGTCATTTGTACACTGTATCAAGAACAGTTTAGGACAGCATTACATTCACATGATTTTAAAGTCCAAAAAATACTTGATGGTTTCTCAGAAAACCCACAATTTGGTGAAACGGACGCAAAATAGTGCTTTGTTTTCCAGTTTGCTTTTCATAAAATCTTCTCCCAGTTCCCATTCACTGGCTTACCTGCAGGGTAGCGCTCGATCACTGGCCAGCTGTCCACCTGTAACGTGGCATTGCCACCACTCCTCGTAAAACGGACTACATGGTATTTTCCATCGTTAATGATTGCATTGGACTCCTCAATGGCGATGTCATCTGTCCCAACATTAAATTTAACTCCAATTTTTCCTTGGTGCTGGAAGGGAGGAGGGGACAAAAAGAGTTGTATGAAGTTATACTTATTAATCAGCATTTAATAAGAATTAACTATAGGAACAAGATAAGAATGTCCCACTCTTACTCAACATAGTATTGGAACTCCTAGCCACAGCAATTAGACAAGAAAAAGGAATAAAAGGATCCAAATTAGAAGGAAGAAGTAAAATTGTCACTATTCGCAGATGATACAACATTATATATAGAAACCCAAAAAAAAACCCCATAAAAAAACTGTTAAAATAAATGAATTCAGTAAAGTTGCAGGATACAAAATCAATAGGCAACAATCTTTGTTTTACTTTACACTAAAAATGAAATATCAGAAAGAGAAATTAAGAAAACAATTCCATAACCCATCCACAGTAAAAAAAAAAGTTATTTAACATTAAAAAAAAAGAAAAGAAAACAATTCATTTACAGTTACATCAAAGAGAATAAAATGCATGGGTATAAATTTGATCAAGGAGATGAAAGACCCTAAACTTTATGAAAGTTTCATCTTTATGAAAGATGAAAGACTGTCTAAACTTTAGACATTGATGACATGAATTGAAGAAGACACAAATGGAAAGAAATTCCATGTTCATGGATTAGAAAAATTAATATTGTTACAATGTCCATACTGCCCAAAGAATTATATAGATGCAATGCAATCCCTATTAATTCTAGTGGTATTTTTCACAGAAATAGAGCAAAGAATCAAAAAATTTGCATGGAACCACAAAAGACCCTGAATAGCCAAACCAATCTTGAGGAAGTAAAACAAAGCTGGAGACATCATGCTCCCTGATTTCAAACTATATTAGAAAGCTACAGTAATTAAAACACTATGGTATTGGCATTAAAAACAGATACACAGATCAATGAAATAGAATTGAGAGCCCAGAAATACATCCATACCTATATGCCCAATTAATTTACAACAAAGGAGCCAAGAATATAAAATGGGGAAAGAATAGTCTCTTCAACAAATGGCATTGAAAAAACTGGACGGCCATATGTAAAAGAATTAAACTGGACCACTATCTTACACCATTCACAAAAATTAACTTAAAATATTTTAAAGACTTGAACATAAAACCTGAAATCATAAAAATCCTAGACAACAACATAGGCGATATGCTCCGTGATACAGGTCTTGATGATGATTTTTTTTTTTAAAGATTTTATTTATTTATTTGACACAGAGAGAGAGATTACAAGTAGGCAGAGAGGCAGGCAGAGAGACAGGGAGAGGAGGAAGCAGGCTCCCTGCCGAGCAGAGAGCCCGATGCGGGCCTCGATCCCAGGACGCTGAGATCATGACCTGAGCTGAAAGCAGAGGCTTTAACCCACTGAGCCACCCAGGCGCCCGATGATGATTTTTTTAACCTCACACAAAAAGCAAAAATAAATAAGTAGGGCCACAGCAAACTAAAAGACGTCTGCACAGCAAAGAAAACCATCAGCAAAATGAGAAGGCAACCTACTGGATGGGAGAAAATTACTGCAAATCATGTATCTGATAAAGGCTGACATTCAAAATATATAAAGAACTCATGTAATTCAATAGCAACAAAACAAAAATCCAATTTAAAAATAAGCAAAGATCTGAATAGACATCTTTCTAAAGACATAGAGATGGCCATCCAGTACATAACAAGATGCCTAACATCATAATCATTAGGAAAATATAAATTAAATCAAACTGAGATATCACTTTACACCTGTTTGAATGGCTATTATCAAAAGGCAAGAAATAACAAGTATTGGTGAAGATATGAAGAAAAGAAAACCCTTTGCACTGTTGGTGTGAGTGTAAATTGATACAACCACTATGGAAAACAGTATGGAGCTTCTTCGAAAAATTAAAAATAGGACTATTATATGATCCGTCAATTCCACTTCTGGGTATATATCCGAAGAAAACAAAAACACTAATTCAGAAAGATATAGATACCCTGTGTTCACTGCAGCAATATTTATAATAGCCAAGATATGGAAACAACCTAAGGATCCAGAGGCGCATTCATGAATAAAGAAATCATGGTATATATAATGGAATATCATTCAGCCATTAAAAATGACATCTTGTCATTTGCAATAATACAGATGGACCTCAAGGGCATTTTGCTAAGTGAAATAAGTCAGAGAATGATGAAGACTGTATGATCTCTCTTATACGTGGGCTCTAAAACAAACAACACACCAAGTTTGTAGACACAGAGAATAAACTGATGCCTACAAGAGGCAGGGGATGGGGGTGGCAGAAATGTGTGAACTGTTGTTTTTTCCAGTTTAGTTTAAATAAATTAAATAAAAAGTAAAGGCAGAGATTCAGAGATAAATGTGTGTGTGTGTGTGTGTGTGTGTGTGAGAGAGAGAGAGAGAGAGAGAGAGAGAGAGAGAGAGAGATCACTTTCTTCAAGATAGTCACAGTTCAGTTAATCTTGGGTTCTTTTTGTAACTATATATTATTTAGGTCCTCTAGGAGGCATTTTCTCTTGTCATACAGTTACTCCCACACCTACCCTCCTAATCTCTGTTTGAGGAAACCACAAATTTAAACAAAAAATTATATACAGTGTATTGTTTGAAAACATGTTTCAGACAACTGCTTTTCTCCAATTTTACTTTTGAAAAATTCATGTACTAGAAGCAAGATTCTTTTTTTTTTTTAAGATTTTATTTATTTATTTGACACAGAGAGATACAGCGCAAGAGGGAACATCAGCCAGGGCAGTGGGAGAGGGAAAAGCAGGCTTTCCTGCAGAGCAGGGAGCCCAATGCGGGGCTCAATCCCAGGACCCTGGGATCATGACCTGAGCCGAAGGCAGACGCTTAATGACTGAGCCACCCAGGCGCCCCTAGAAGCAAGATTCTTGACATTTGGGTCAAGGTGGAGCATCTCTTTCATGGATGATTGATATGCCAATAGGAACACTTTTGAGAGAACTCCCAGAGGTTGCCACAGAAAAGGTGCCCAGCTGCCTGTGTGGAAGGACATCCTGTCATGTCTCTAACACAGCTCCTTCACTCCACTCTTTCCAACCCCCTGTCCAAAAGCCTTGACATTCTCTCCTTTAATAACTGGTAAAATCACAGTAATTAAGTCTGCTTAGAGCCAAATGATAAATACTCATAATAGAGAAAAAGGAGTCTCAAGGGTATGGGGCACACAGACAGGCATTTAGAGAGTACAATTTCTTAGTCCTTATTCAACAAAAGAGTCATCAAATGCTAAGAGCCTGAAACTTACCCAATTTCTTTTTACAGATGATGAAACTATGACACAGGACGGTACAACAACTTGTTCGAGGTCAGGTAACTTAATAGACAGGTAGCAGAACTAGAATTCAGTCCCTCATTTTTGGTTTATATCTAAGTCAAGATACAGTTATCTAAAATTAAACTTCCTCTCTGAATTATGCAAAGCAGCATTAAAATCATTCTAAGTGCAAAGTCTGTTGCTGTTAACTTTAGAATTTCATGCTATGAGGCAGAAAAGAGAAGCGTGTGCTTATGTCCTCTGCCTCCCAGAAGCATTCTCTCACAGAACGGTTATCAGCGCGAACATGTGCTCAGCTGATCTGTAAAGCATGTGGATTTGCCCTTAATCAGCAGCACAAAATACCCACACTGCAGGCCCCCTCCAAGTATATAACCTCAAACTGTCTTCAGCTTACCTTTCATCAAGCCTCAGTTAAGAGGAACAACATGGGGGAAGAGGGGTCTGAAGGACATAAAATCTATGCTTTCCTGTAGAAATTTACAATCAGAATATCAGAAAACTTGAAGATTTGGACCACATCCTCTTAACCTCTCACTCGATTCCCATCAACGAACTAGTGGCAAGAGTATGGCATTGACTTACACTCAGAGTTATTTTAAGAAAATCTTGTACAAAACTGCATCAGATAAATGGAAGTATCTGAAGATGTTATTTGGGACATTGCTCATTGTACCCTTCATACTGATATGCAAAAAGTTCCCATTTTTCTTTTTCTGCTTCTTATCTACAAAGGATCTCTTCCTTATATTAAGTAAGTATGGACTTTAATTTGTGTGTTTTGATTTGGTTTAGGCTTGATGGGAAATATGACTTTGAGGAAACTCAAAATCAAAGAGTAGGGCAATTTTAAAAGCTACATAGACTTCAGGTGTACTGTTTACCCCGGACTTATTTTTAATTGTCTACCATATTTCTCATAATCCCTACTTTAAAATATACACCATTGTAAAGCATTTTGGTTTCCTGTAGAATGATTCCAGTGATAAACAGCAGGATTCTCATGAAAACTAAAATTTTATCCAACAGCCCGCGGAGACATTTTTTAGACATTTTTCTGCACAGGTCTTTTGTGCAAGCAATCATTATTTCCTGATTTTGGTAGAATTCCAATATGCTCATTTTCAGTAAATTATTTAACACGGTATATATTTTTAACATGTGTGTGATATAGCTCCACAGGGGGGAAAATTAAGAGCCTTATTTAAAAAATTTGTTGTTATCTTTATTTAAAAAACACCTTTATAGTGTTCTGAGGACTTTACAAATGTTTTAATGCTGGTATTTCTCATAACAGGTGCACGAGAGAGGTACTATTTGACAGATGAGGAAACTAAAGCACCGAGTGATTAGGTAGCTTGGCTTAGATCACACAGCTAGGAAGAGAAAAGCTGTGATTCAGACACAGGCAGTCTCACTCTAGAGTTTGTGCTCCTAATGATTACACTGGGCTGAAGGTGAGGAATATTGGGTCATCCTATAACTGCAGTTAGCATGTCTGGTTAATCTAGCTGTTCTTTGCTACCTGTTTTGTCTTTCCTGCTAGAGTAGGAGCACCATGGGGCCTCATATTGTGCTTTGCAGATTGTACACATGTATCAATCAATATGTGTTTAAAATAATTTTGTAGAGGACAGTAGCAACAGATTTATAAGTGTTATAGGATGTTAAAATGGACTATTTTTTTCTAATTTCAGCTGCAATCTTGAGATGCTCATACGTCAAAAAACAGATTGCTTCTTCTACTCTACAAAATGAGGACAAGACTTGCAAAGGAGAACACTGACAACTGTTTTGAGGACCATGAATTAATTACCTATTTTCAGACCATTAAAGAGGCGAGAAAGGCCAAGAAGAGATGGATAACTGGAAGAGGATTTTTGAAGACAACTACGCTGTGATGTGATTTGCATGTACTTCCGAGGTGGAAGGTTACTTTTCCCTTATCTCAAGTGCAGAGGAAAGTGACTTCAAGGAAACATCTCAGAAAGTTTGATACTCGTCCCCTGGAACTTGGTAGCAGTGGTGGGGGAATCATCAGCAATCCCAGTTGCTCCTTCCTGGGATTGGACTCTTGCCTGAGAACTAATGAAGGGAGGGAACTGTGGCTGGCTGATGCTGATACCAGAGCAAAGACATATCACTGTGCATCAGAATTTGCTAGAACAAATGACACGCGAGCATACCCACAGACCATGGGTTCGAGGGCCAGAAGTGTGCTGTATCACATCCAAGAGGGCCACTGGTAGGGCTGGTGTAGGGGGTGGGGGGTGAGTGGTGAAAAAAACTCAACAGAAAGAATCTGAATTTACAATGGTGGATGGCCAGCAACTGAGGCAGAAATCCTAAATAACCACCTGAAGGAGGTGCATTTACCTACCTCACGGGAATTGCAGGTAAAGAAAGTCCAATGATGTGGTTAAAAGCACTAAAGATCCCACTAAAATGTTCCCCAAAAGCGTCGCCCAGAGTCAGTTTTCGGTATAGACTAAGCCCAGCTAGATGGCTTCTACTGTATTAGCCAAGGCCAAGGAGAACACTTATCTCCTCTTCCTTTTCCTGCTTCATGTCTGGAGGAGTCAGGAAGGAGGAAGAGAAGTGAACATCACAGAACAAGAGGAGAAACAACCTCACGCCCTCATCCCGTGCAACTAGCAGCTCCGAGGCAGCCCAAGCAGGGCCAATAAACCAGCTTTCACTGAAGTTGCACTTATTATTACAAAGGAGTGAACTCAAATTCCTTTCTATGTGTAACAGTGAATGAATGACTTTTTTACCACCCAAGAGTGACAAAGGTAGTGTTGAGACTTTCCTTGGACTTCCCTGGGGTCAGGAAGAAATATTCTGCAGGACACCAGATTCAAATTCCTGTTGCGTCGTAGGGATCAGCCCTTTCAACATAACAAGTGCATGAAAATATGTGTTACTCCGGAGGTGTCCACTGTTTTAGGGCTTCTTCTATTATAGACATGTTTCTTATCCCAGGATAGACTGAAAGAAATTCTTCAAGTTCCCTACTTGTTCTGATAGGAAGGCCACAATAAATAGTCTCTAATTATCAGAGTTTTAATCATTAACGAGATTCAAATTCTGCAAATAGAAGCATTACAATGCTAGAGGTACAAAATGTACAAACTCTAAAAAAAAGTCCCTTTATCTTGTCCCTAACTTTTCCAGCAAAATGAAATGTAAAATGCATATTTTCTAGGATATAGAAATCCCCAGATTCTCAGGGATTCATTTCTTGCAACACAATAAAAAAAAAAACTATTAAGGAACAATGAGGGTTGGTGATGCCTGGAGAGTTTCTGACTTTTAATCTATGCCCATCCTTTCCTGGATATGTTGATTTGGTCCTTTGACTTCCAAAACCTTTAACATTTCATGAATTCAAACTCCAGTCAGCTAGAACAGAACTGAATATCACCAAGGTAGGTTCAGACAACAGACTCCACATGAAATCAGACATAATTTACCCTACCCAGGCTGCATCAAGCCAAAGAGTCTATTTTCTCCCTGAAAACAAATGAATTAAAAATACACATAAAAGGGTACCCGAGTCAGTTAAGCATCCGACTCTTGACTCAGTTTCAGCTCAGGCCATGATCTCATGGTCATGAGATCGAGTCCCCTGTCGGTCTTCACACCTAGCTTAGTCTGCTTAGGACTCTCTCTCCTTCTATGCCTCCCCAATAACCTGCCACCCTACCTCCCCTCCTCCCCTGCCCAGCTGGCAATCTCTCTCTAAAATAAATAAATAAATTATTTATTATTTTTTAAGATTTTATTTATTTATTTGACACAGAGAGAGATCAGATCACAAGTAGGCGGAGAGGCAGGCAGAGAGAGAGGAAGAAGCGGGCTCCCCGCTGAGCAGAGAGCCCGATGTGGGCCTCGATCCCAGCATGCTGAGATCATGACCTGAGCCGAAGGCAGAGGGTTTAACCCACTGAGCCACCCAGGCGCCCAATAAATAAATTTTTTAAAATGCACATAAGCCACACAATATTAACATGAAGCATATTTAGAGGACCAATATTTCTGATTCCATTCAGAAACTGTAAATATTCTCTCCCATATTGACAGAATAGCAAGTCATTTCAATTATATAAACAATAAAGCTTGCCTAACTTTCTTGCCAATGGATAATTACAATTTAGAAGAATCCATTTCAAATTCTTATTCTCTGGGATTAAATGTGATTGTCTCCGGCAAATTCTCATGAATATTGTATTAGCAAAACCAGCAGTAATTTCACTGGACATGTACTGATCTTTCAGCATTGTATCTTTCTTGAAATAGATAACTGGCTCACATATAATTTCAAAAATCTATTATGAGAATATCAGTAACAAGGCATTTATAATTTAATGAAGTCTTTCCATGGATTCATTAAATAAATAGTGACAAAGGTAATTATTGATTTTTTTCACAAAAGCTCATTTCTGAATAAGGATTATATTATTAAACCAAGTTAAAAAGAAACATGAAAGGTGACACTGGAAAGAAACTTGAAAGTTCTAGCAAGTGGCACCATAGTTTCATGCACCTTTTAATTCCATCTGTAATCACATACTCACTTGAAAATATTTTAACCAAGGTTATGATCTAATGGTGTACTTGATATCTTGGCTGTACTTCAAATAAGCTGTACTTCAAATGTGTATGTTATAGATGCAGGTCTATTTCAATCTGTATGCATACAAAATAGGTAAAACAGAATACATAAATGTAAAGATTTATCCTGTCTATGGCATGCAGATATGTCCACTGATTTTTTTTCTCCTATTCTGGGAATGTTATGTAGAATTGTGTGGCTCAAGGAAAACAACCAAAATGAAAAAAAAAATCTTCCATTAGTTTTACTTGTTTACCATACTTTTAGAGTATCAAGGTGCAAACAAGATGAACAAGGGTGCAAGCCAGAATGGCATGTAGATCACCAAGGACACTTGCTTCTGGTCTATGAGCTTCTGTTGTGCAACACGATACAGTCCTATACTCCAGGGCCCCACTTTGGGTAAAACTTGACAATGCCTTCAAATATACTGAATGCTTATGCTCATTTCAGAATACAGAACAACTTCCATGGCCCAATTTTACATCATCAACTGAAATGGGAGTCAGGCTAAATGTTATGTTTTGCTCCTCCAGAGACTGATCTTCACCAGGGAACAGAGCTTGTAAGGCCTGAGGGGGCTCTGGGGCCTATTGTCACTGTTGCCCGAGTAAGTAACACCACAGAGTGTCAGACCTGTTCTCTCACCTCGAGACAAACAGATGGATTTGGATAACTGCTAATTTAACCCAAATACATTTCCAAATGAATGAATAAGAGATCTTCCTACCTGGTAGAGACTGTGTTTACTAATTTAGATATATTTTGCTCTAGTTCTCTTAACCTGGCACTGACCTGGAACTGCACTACCCCGTCCCCCTAAATTAAACACACACACACACATCATCATCATTTCAAGAACAAGAAGGTACTGCTGCCTTGTCTCCTACTTTCCCCACCGAATAATATTTTTTATTCATTTAGCTAATAAAAAATGGAATATATGACATGTGTCTTGCATTGGGCTAAGTGTGTAGACAGTACAAACATGTAAAGTGCATTCTCTGTCCCACAGGAGGTTTTCAGTCAAATCAAGAAGGCAAGTCATACATGCAAATATTCACACCCAGAAACCAGTTGAGGGAGTGGCAAGGAGGAGCAGGGTGCGCTGTGAGGAACTGCTCTCAAGGGCCTCAGGGAGCCTCTGAATGTGTGGCAGGAACAAGTTAGCATGCAGACAACTCTAATACAGCTAGTGGATACCAAACACACTGAGGCACACAGAAAATATCTTCCCTCTGTCTCGCATCTCTTTCCAGGGTCTGCATCCGAGAGTGCTTGCTACGTGCAACCCATTGAGCTTTATCACTCAAAACTCCCAGCCAACCCAAAGGCTGAGTGCTATTTTTTTCCTGTTTACTCAGAGAGTTTAAATAATGTGTCCCAAATCATAATGCTAAGAAATATCATTTCTGGGACCTGACCATGGTGGAGGGGCTTTCTAAAAAAGAATGACTTCAATGGTGTCCATGTTCTGGGAAAAGATTTTGAAGCCAAAGCACACTCAGGGGTCTGAGTCAGGAATTCTTTTTGGCTAATTACATTTCATAGTACCACACAGCAAGGAACCAGAAGTGGGAGAGATCATCAGTGATGCCCCTTTAGAAAGATCTCCTTTAGGGGTAATACATTCTAAGAAAACAGTATTTTCATTTTCCCATCAAATCTCCAGTATGGGTAGTATGCTTTTTCTAATCCATCTCCATTCTACAGAATTGGAGAGTTCCTTTGATTCCATGAAACTATATCCTGGGCAGTGATAATCCTCCTTGAGGCTTATACTCATCTCTTGGTCCTCAGAGTATCCAACACTCTGGGTAAGCCTGTGACAATCCTCCCGTAGGTATTTCTGTAGGTGTTAGTTTTTATACAACTGTTTTAATGTCTCAACTATATTACAGAGAGACTGAGAGTAGGAAAAAAGACTGACTTATGCCTCATCATATCCTTCAGAGCACTTTGCAGATCACCTGCACATCTGTAATTTTCCAAAACTCTTTCACATACAATTTTCTTTTTTTAATTGAGATATAATATCACATATCATAAAATGTGCCCTTTTAAATTATATGCTCCAGTGATTTTAGTATACCCACAAGGCTGTGCAACCATCACCAGTATTTAATTTCAGAACATTTTCATCACACTGCAATTTCCTTCTGATGAGATAATGCATATAAAGTTCTTAGCACTCTTAATGGCTACTCAGCACCTATGAGCTATATTATTACTATTGCTCCTATTATTATTATTCTTACATTTGGAAAACATTGTTTTGCTCCTTAGTAGGTTGATGGAAGTTAATTAAAATAATACTTGAATTATATAGTCATTACAGTTTAGTTAGGACACATAATATCTCACTGGTCTTCACAATGCTTATGAAACAGCATGTCTATTTTATAAATTGGGAAGCTAAAGCTCAAAGAGGATGAGACTTGACTGAAGTCAGAGCATCTATCTACCAGCTGGCTTAAAAGAGAATATTCTAAAATCGAATCATACTCACCTATGGGATACACTGTCCTGCCATAGGTTGTACTGTAGCAACCTCTACGCCTCCTCCCATTTCAGTGATACTATAACTATGAAAAGCCTGCATGGCAAATGGCTAAGCACGTAGCATGTGCATGTGTACATACACACAATTTAGAAAATATTAGTTAGTTTTTTGAAATACATGAAAGATGCTGAAATCTGAATGTGAGTTTTAGTTTTTTCAAAATTTATAAAACAGATGAACTGTAGCATATTTTAAAACATAATAAAACATATTTTATTATATATTTATATATATTTATATATAATTTATATATTTATATTTTATATATATTTATATATTATTTATATATATTTTTATATATTTATTTATATATTTATATATAATTTATATATATTTAAATATATTTTATTATATTTATATATATATATATATATAACATTTTATATGCTTAAATCAGGAATTCTCTAATTTGGGGAAACCAGGGGGAATATTCCACTAGTTCAATGTCTCAGAGTAACCTGGCATACCTTTGAAAATCATATGTGTACTTTCATAAGAAATTATGAATCCTTTACTCCAGCAGGGACGGTGGGACATGTCTTCTTTTTTTTTTATTCTTTCCCCAAGGGGTACAGGTCTGTGTGAGCAAGAATTTTTGCCTTGCCAGGTACGTAGGACTTGGTGATGCTAAATGAGAAGGGTCAAAGAATTCTTTTGAGGACCTATGGATGCTGAGTTCCGAAGAAAACACCAAGCATTTTTAATGCCTCCCTTTCCTCATATTATCTGTCTTTAGAGGAAATTAAACCAAGAATCAAAACAATATTAGGCGAAACTAGCCCATTAAGTCACTGACTTATGTATCTTTGGAAGAGGCAATAACTTAATGTGGATAATTGGAGATTGTCTCCATTTTGTTTGTTTCACCAGTTGAATCAAAACTAGATTATCCTCTTTATTTGGAAAGACCTTCTTGAACCCTTAGGAAGTTCTCCACAGTAGCCATGAGTTCAGAGATGTCATCAAGCCTTTTTCGTTGTACTTACCTGGTCTAAGCAGTGGTCTAAACAGTACATCTCTGCATGATATCATGCACAATGAAGAATGAAATAAAGCTAGATGATGCTCTTGGGAATCAAAATCATCTCATTGGGATCATTAATTCTATATTTCCACCCACTGAAATGGCAACCATCACCAGGTAGAAATATTCATCTTTACATGTGTCCTTATAGTTAAAGAATGTGTTCTATGATTAAGTTTCTTCCCCTAAATAACAATTTTAAAAGTCCAGAAATCCAATGGAGCCAAAAACAGTTACTGACTGGTGGCCTATGAAAGTTTCATAGTTTTTCAATGGTAATATCTCCATTCTGAATACTTAGCCCATAGCATCTGACATAGCCTCATGACAAATTCCTCAGATCTGTGCAAGAGAAGCTAAGATTCACATGGGCTAAAGTCTAGCCTTGTTCAAAATGCAGTGGGCTGATCAGATATAGCTTGTATTTTGTTTTTTGTAAGTTTTTGATTTCTTTTATTTCTGTTGTTTTAAAACCCTTGGTTGGGTGTTAAATTAGCTTGGCTCACATTTTACAGTCATTCAGAAAACTGTGTGCAATAAACATTGTGTTTCAAGTGCTGATTAAAACCATAACCTTTGTTTCCCTGCTTTTCTCTGATTCCTTGTCTTTGGGCCATTACACTGCTTATTATTACCTCCACCAGGAAACAGACAGGGAAAGGACATTCGGCTCCATCAATTCTGCTAGCTGTTGGCATTTCTATGCAAAAGGTTTTTTTCTATAAAAAAGGCTTGGGATTATTTGTGGATTTCATTTATTTGTTGTATCCCAGGACCATCAGTTTTGTGGAGAGCTGACCATATAATTACAGTCGATTCTAATGTTCCAAATTTCCATAGCACAGAGTACCACATTTTTCAGACAAATAGATGGTGATTTTAGTCCTTTGTGTGGTGAATGCTACCTCAGTAACTAGTTTTAAGTAAAATAAAATTAGCCTTTGTATTTTTTAAGTATTAAAAAAATCAAGAGATAAATGCAATTATTTTTAATGCTTCAGTTGATGAATGCTTATGAGCTATACATGAAATGAAAAGGTCAGTATGGAAGGGATAACATTTTTTAAAGTTGTGTTTGGTGAATTGTGACTTGCAACCAGAGAAATGATAACAAGATAGTACTTTCAGTGTGTTTGATGGATTGACTTTTTAATAATGCTGTCTTGGCTTTCACAAGCCTCAAGCAGAGCCCTAATTGAAATGCATTCCAACAGGAAAGCTGACAGTGCTATCTTTCTCCTTTTCTTTCTTATTGACTTCTAGTCCAGGACCACCTGTCTGACATCTTAGGAAAAAGCAAATGTGTGCATATGGGCAGAGAAAAGCATTCGCCAAAGACTGTTGTCTATAGAGTCAGCAAGGCTCTATTATTTCAGCGTAGCAAGTAATAATTTCTGTAGTCTTTGAAAATGAATCTATGTTTATATGTGTGATTTTGGCACAACAGAGATTTCAGAAGAGCATATGGAATCTGGAAGGCTGAAACTCCTGACGATTATGGTCTTTCTTCAAACACTAATATTGACACAAAAATAAAGTATAAAATAAATAAAATAAAATAATGTCGAGAAATGTTTATCAAGTCCCTATTAGGTGCAGTGTATTTCTCAAACACTGTACCACTCTTCCTAGGGCTCAACAATTTTTAAATATATTTGTTGGATGTGTTTATTTCTAATTTTTTTTCAAAGATTTTATTTATTTTTTGGAGGGGAGGGAGTGAGAGAGAGAGAAAACATCAGAGGGGGGAGGGTCAGAATCCCTGCTGGGCAGGGAGCCTGAGGCAGGACTCCACCTTGAGACCCCAGGATCATGACCTGAGCCAAAGGCAGACTCTTAACGGACTCAGCCACCCAGCCACCCAAGTTGGTTTTGTTGAAACACATTCATTTCCCTAAATTACTTGATTTTCTAGCTTAAATGACACTCAAGTTTTGGAAATATCTTAACACATGAGTTTTGTCCTCAACAATCTTTCATTCATTCACTCATTCATTCATTCATTCAACAAATGCAAACAGACTTCTTGCTATGCTGACATTCCGCTAAGTTCTGAAGAAACAGTAGTTAACAAAACAGGCAGCACTACTGCCACCATAAAGCTTAATACTTGAATTATCTCTTTTACATTAAAATTTATATTAGCATATAAAGTGTACTAAGTGTTAAGAAGGAAAGAGCAGGGTGTTAAGAGAGGCACTGAGTGGTTAAGGAAAGCCTCTTTGAGGAGCTAAAGATGAGAAGAAATCAATAATGTGAGAATAACATTTTGCTAGGCAGAGGAGAGTGTGTGCACAGGCCTCAAGAAACAAAAATACACGAGAATAAAGACAGATGCTTTTATGTACAAATGTAGAGACAGATATAAATATATGGATTCTTCACAGAAACAGATATGACAATTGTATGAATATACGTAGGTATTATCCAAAAAGTTCATCTAGGAGATAAAAGTAGGTTGTGAAATTACATATAAAAAAACAAAAATCTAGCATTTACACAAATAAAGCAATTGGAAAATAGATAGCTAAGCACACTTAAATGATCTTCCAATCTAAGAATGGAAAAATATTGATACAAATGTAGAACTGAACAGTATGCATCTTGACATTTATCTAGTTGTTTGTTCCTAAGTTTTATTTATCAGTGTGCTTTATGAAATACAATATATAAAGACTTTTTAATCAACAGGGACTCACCACATTTTCTAAAAGTCATTTGCTTCTACAATGTCAAAAATGATTCATCATTCTATGCTTATATTTCAAAGCTAATGTAACACATTTAGTTTCTTTGTGAGTAGAATGTCTTGTTAACTGATTTCTCTAGAGAGCCCTTTCATCTTAAGATGTAGCAAGAAGTCTCCGTACACTTTGCACCTTATACATACTGTTTGAAATTACTAGACTGGTTTTTAAGTATCCTCCACAAACTAGTTAAAGAAGGGAAACTTTTCAACTTTGACCCTTTTATCTCCCTGTTCACCTAGAAGAGAAAATGAACACAGTTCAATACCCATGTCCCTAAAATGATACTTCTCCAGGCAATGAATTTCAAACAAGAGAAGGAATTCGCCCAATCCTACTTCTGGAAAAATTTCAAATAAATGAAGTCAAAATAAGAGTTTTTGCTATAATTTGGCCAAGAATTTTGAAGACAAAAACACACAAAGTACAACTGTAAATAATTCATGAACATTTTGAACCTGAGATAAATATTCATCGCTATCTTCCTGAGAACAGTAACCAGTGGAGATTCCCTGAGGTTATCCCTTCTTACTGTTCACCTATTAGAGCCAGAGGATATTTTGAGAAGACTATGGATTCTGCTAACAGGGTGTAGACTGCAAGATAAATATCTGGAACGAGGTCAAATCATCAGCCCTCTAAAAGGACACATGCTCTCTCTCTCCCTCTCTTCCTCACTGCTTTGTCACAGTAGCCTTTCATTTCCATGAATGTGCCATATTCTGTCCCATCTTAGGATCTTTGCTGTTCTGTTTCTGTCTGGTTACCTCCTTCCTTGCTTCCCCCATCTTCAAATAATTGATCCCCTATATTTTTGGGGAAAAAGAACCTTGAGGACTTTAGGGTGGAGCTAGGCATCAAATCTGCTGAGCAAAAGTACACGGCTTATCTATGGAAACGCCATTTTATGGAGCAAAAACTGATTAATGTTCACCCCTGAAGTACAAAAGACACTTAAAGGTCTGTCCTGTCAATACTTGAAAAGCCAGTGCTGTATAGGAAGGCCATGTCTCATCTGATTAATGGTACTCTTCAATGGACTTATCTGTGACAAACCTTTAATCATTAAATATCACGGCAAGATTGATAAGCTATGATCTCATGTCCAACTTATACACGTACCCTGCCAAACAAGTACACTTCTTCAAAATGAACACAAACAAAACCTAACTAAGAAGGTAAAAATCCACTGAGAAATTAATCATTAACATCATTCTAAGACCAAATAGGAACTATAGCTAACTTATTCACTGCTTTGTAATATCAGTGCCAAACTTCCCAAATGAGTGTGGATATAGTGGAAGGGCTATATTTGGCAAGAGGCGCATGATGATGATGGTGGTGGTGGTGGTGATGGGGATGGTGATAACAGCTACCCTGCTTGAATACTTGCTTCGTGCCAGGCACTCCTTCTAAGCAGTTTACAGGAGATACTGTATTAAAATATACAATGTTAGTTCCAGTTATTTGATGATGAAGCAGAGTCTCAAAACATTTAATGACTTAACCCCAATCACCTGCCTAATAAGTGTGAGAGTTATGATGTGGTCTCAAGCAATCTGGTTCTATATTGTGTATGCTTAGCCATACCAGTGTGCCTCTCAAAAGGAGTCCAAGGTGCTAATAAGAGATTATCATTTAGATATGGCATCAGTAAGCCTCTTGGGAAGAGAGAGATGTCAACATCCTTCTATTGTATATACCAAAGGAATGTATCGATTACTTTGCAAACCTTCATTCCTTTAATCCTCATGTAACTCTTGTCGGCCTTACAATCACCATGTTGAGCATGTTTGAAACTCAAAGCAAGTAGGAGAATTCTCTAAAGTCAGAACTAAAATATCATCAAGTTGCATCCAACCCAGGCCTATCTAGTTTCAAACTCATGTTTTTCAACCACTTCATGCTATTTGCCTCTGCACCTTTTTAAAGGCCCATTAGAAATAAAGAGGCCGCAACAGAGTATCCTGGGGCCTCTAAACCCTTATCATTTTATGAGGCTTTGAACGCTGACAAACTTGCCAAGGTAAGAGTGGGTAGAGCACAGCAGCTCTTCTTTCACGGGCTTTAAATTGGTCCAGTTGTTCAGAATTGCCAGCAGGCTAAATCTTCAACTGCACTAGGGCCAGAGCAGATTTTCTCATACTTCAGGAGCTCTCTGAATAGAAATTTAGGTTTAGTTATAAGTCCGAATGTCACCAGCTGCTCAAAAACTCTATGGAAGAGCACTTGGAAAAATGGCCATTGTCTTTCCTCTTTCCCCACTTATCTGCATCCCTGCTTTTCTCTTACATCTTTTTTTCCCCCTCACAGTTAACAGATTTCTTTAAATCATTTTTAGTATGAGTTGTCATTTTGGGAAGATGATTGGAAGAATTTTCCAATCAAATCCAATAGACTATGTCATCACCATAACAAAGCCAGTCATGAAGTTTTTTGCTAAACAAAATGTGACTCGGGTGGAAAGGAAATGAGAAAGAGGAAAACAATCCCATACTGCTGTTACCAAACAGAAACTACACTGTTGGACACAAAAATAGGCATTTCAAATAGCACAAAGGGCCAATCTTCAAAAAACTCTTCTTTTTTAAAAATTTTATTTTATTTTATTCAATGATCTAAGATTCATCGTTTATGTACCACACCCAGTCAAAAAATTCTTCTAAGAATGAGGTGGCCAATCATAAATGCATACATCCTTGCAAGGAATAGTAGGAGACGTTCAGCAAAATACCTTAGTATGAAAAAGAGAAACATGAGTTTCATAAAAGTATATGAACATTTTTTGGCAAATGATTGTAAATGTTGACTCGGGGTAATGGGTTCACTGAAGTTTATTATGTTATTTTCTCACCTTATGCTAGAAAATTTCCATGATAGAAAGAATGAACAATGAATGGTAGCTTGAGCACCAAGGAAGCTGTAACTTTTGTCCCTTAATAAAGTTGGGACCTTGAATGATTTACTTGACAACTCTGTTGTCTCCATTTCCTCATTTGGCTAAACATCTCCATTTTCTAAATCATCCTTTTCAGGTGTAGGATTCTATCCAATCCTATCCTATCCTATCCTATCCTATCCTATCCTATCCTATCCTATCCTATCCTACCCTACCCTACCGTACCCCACCCTACCCTACCCTACCGTACTCTACCCTACCCTATCCTATCCTATCCTACTCCATTTCACTCCATTTCACTCCATTCCATTCCATTCTACAGACCCTTCTCAATTTTCACATACCTTAATATATTTTCATTCATAACAGTTCAATTTGTGAGACCCAATGCTGAGCAATAAATAGAACATTTAGCCAAAAGCAGGCAAAAAGAAAAATAAAAAAACTAATAAACAAAAGGAGCATTGCTATAACTTCTGAATAGAACACTCCTTCTGTTTGCTGAAAATTTGTGATTGTTTATTTATCCTATAAAACAAACAAAACAAGGAAAGAAAATGAAAACAACCAAATCTGGTCTCCACCAGGAGGCTGAGATGTCCTGCCAATAATTGCTGCAATGGACAGGGGTGAAGACCCTACACTCGGCTGGTTCTCCATCATGATTGCAGCTACATTCACTTTGGTTGAGGCCAGAGAACTATACTGGGATAATATAAATATACCCACAGAGCAAAGTTTCACTTTTATTTTAGGGTGAGTTTATTTTCTTTTATTGATGACCATATAGAATGATGCTTCATGGGTTTCTGCTATATATAACCTATCAAAAATAAAGAGTCTAGAACACAAATTAAAAATATATTCAGCATGATTATATTGACAATGGTTTTGATTTATATGCAATTGCACTTCCATGATATTGATGTAGTTACCACAATAAACCTATGTTTATTGTGTAAGGGAAACCGTTGTTAAGCATAAGGGAGATAGCACGGCACTTTCCCATTCTTTGTATCAGGCTAGGGCAGACATATAGCTGTTCCTTGAAGTACAATGGGCTTACATCCCCCATAAACCCATTGTAACATGAAAATATCATAAGCCGAAAATGCATTTAAATACACCTAACAGGGTGCCTGGGTGGCTCAGTGGGTTAAATCCTCTGCCTTTGGCTCAGGTCATGATCTCAGGGTCCTGGGATCGAGCCCCACATTGGGCTCCCTGCTCAGCGGGGAGCCTGCTTCCTCCTCTCTCTCTGCCTTCCTCTCTGCCTATTTGTAATCTCTCTCTCTCTCTCTTAAATAAATAAATAAATAAATAAATAAATAAATAAATAAATAAATCTTAAATAAATAAATAAATACACGCACCTAACCTGTGGTACATCAGAGCTTAGCCTAACCTACCTGAAACATGCTCTGAACACTTATGCTAGTCTACAGTTGGAAAAAAATCATCTAGCCCAATGCCTGTTTTATAATAAAGTCTTGATCTTACATGTAATTTATTGAATGCTGTACTGGAAGGCAGAAATAGAAGACTTGTACATAGATCAAGTGTTGAGGACCTGCAGCTCACTGTCACTGCCCAGGATCACGAGAGAGTATGGTACCACATATCACTAGTCTAGGAAAAGGTCACAATTCAAAATCTGAAGAACAGTTTCTACTGAATGTGCACCACTTTCACATCATCATAAGGTGGAAAAATTATAAGGTGAACCATCAGAAGTCAGGGGACTGCCTATATAATGCAAGCAACAAGTAGGGCATAGAGAAAATCAATAATCAAAGTAAGAGAACACCAGATAACTCTCCACACTTAGCAATAAAGAATGTTGAGAAAGACTTATTTTGCCTATACTTCAACATAAAAAATAATTTCAAGTCTAACTCTTTTTCCAACTTTATATGTGGGGGGAGGTGTGTATGCAAAATAATGTCTTGGGCAATAAAAAATTGGATGGCATCTGAATAGATGCTACCAATTCTAGCATCTCTTTTTGTCTTGTTTCTCCATTATTGGATAGCAGTGGTTACCAAATATAATTCAACAATGTACTGAGTGAATATTTTCCCCTAGGTTTTGATTTAGACTATACAATGCGTATCAACTCCTTTGCATTACCAGTCATAAAAATTTTCTATTGTTCCCTTATTGATAGTTTAAGAGAGTGCCTGTAGGCTGAGTTTCCTTTTAAAATATCAGTACTCTAAAAGATAAAATTGTCAGTATCATCTGCCTTTCTTTGCCTTTCCAGAACTTATACCTTTGATTTTTCTCCCATTAGGTATAATGTTTTATTTCCATCATATTTGCCTAGATTATTTAAAACTTTAAGTTGTAAATAACTATTTCTTTTGAAGACTCTAAACATAGGCAATTTATAGGATTTCTCTTGGTCCCTTATTTTAGATTGTTCCATGATGCACTGGGAGACAACTGGCAAAGAAATAAGAGGGGCTTTGCCAATGACTCTTAAAATACTGACTAATAAAACAACCAAAGTCTTAGCACTGGAAAGACGTCTTAGACCCAGACGCTCCTCCAATCCAGGAAGCTATTCTCTGACAAAGGATACTTTAGTTCTACTTGAAACTTGCCAATGATGCTACTACTTCTCAAAGCAGCCTATTCATTTTTGAAAATCCTTTCAAACTGAAAGTTACCTCTCTTTAATGTGTCTGCAGTAAGGATCAATACAGTGCAATCTGTATCCTTTTCCCATATGACAACCCTTCACCTTTTTGAAAACTGTTATCCAGTCTACTTTCTTCCACCCTCAGCTCAAGTCCTCCCCTAGAGACTCATTTTCCATTCTTTAACTATCAATCATTAAGAGAAGTTTTTTTTTAACTGTTCACTTTTCACACATACAGTTTGTTAATAAACTTAGATTCTCAAGGACCTTAACACAGTACATTGACTTAAATGCAATACATAAGATGGGTGCTAAACAGTGTACTATCTTCCTTTGTTAAGGAATTATTCTTCCATCAATATTGTCTGGGTTTTTTTTAATAGCCATGCTCACGAGTTACAGGTATGAGCATTGAGTAGACTAAAATTCTCAAACCTGTGCACACTGTTCATTAGCAAGATATCTTCCCCGTATTTATTCTTAAGGATTTCAAATTGCAGTTACAGGACTTTGCCACCCCCTCCAGATCTTCCATCTGTGTTACTTTTGCTCAACCCTTTTTCTTCATCCAAAATACTTCCTTCCAGCTCTGCTGTCTCAAAACGCTAACTCTCTTGTTTATCTTGAGCTTAAACTTCCTCAGATTCATATTATCCTTTCTATTGTATCATTCTGTTTGGTGGAAAGATGAAATCTAAACAGGAGCCAGACAACTTCGCTTTCTCTCTTCCCCTGTCATTACATCCACTTAGCCAAGCAGATCCCCTCCTTGTCCATCATTTTCCAGAAGACCAAAACAAACCCATGTTACACAAGACTGCTTATTCTAACTTTAGACTTGATGAGTCTATATTTACTGACTCAGAACAATCTCTCTCTCTCTCTCTCTCTCTCTCTCTCTCTCTCTCTCATATCATTTTTGGCTTTGCAAGCATCTTTTAAAATACCCTTTTAAAATATTTTGAGTTGTGAACTCTTGGATGGAGACAGAACCCTGAGAGGCTTCAAGAGCTTTGCCATGGCCTTGCCATGGCCTTGCCATGCACTGTAGAACTCATCAGCATCAAATGCGCCTGCAGGTGTGTCCCAGTCCTTATTTCCTTTAGTAAAATTGGGGATAAATATCAAATCTGGCCTGGAGTTCTAGTAGGGATTATATGAGCTTTCAAAAAAAAAAGTGAAGTGTTTAAAATAATGTCTAGGTCAAAGTAAGTGCTCCATAAATGTAATCTATTACTTGTATATTAATGATACCATCCTAGATATAAAATAATCATCAAAAAAACCCTCAGGAATTCACAGATTCTTTGGCTTTTTGAATGTGAGACAGTCAGGGGCCTATGCCATTTATGTTGCCAGTATCCCAAAGATGCTTACCCTCTCATCACACACATCTCCAAATACCCAAATCCTACCACTCCTTTGACGCCAAGTCCCAATGCCACATTTTCTAAAATGTCTTCCCTGAGAGTCCTTCCTGAAGCCCTCACTACCGTTGGACCTGATTCCTGCATAATGCAGATCTTGAAGTTATGGTGTTTTTGCAACTCATTCCTGAAGCCCATTATCTGGCATGGAAATTGAACCATAGTAGGTGCTTAATAAAAACCTGTTAGATGAGTCAATGATTCCCTTCCCAAGCTAAAATTAATTTCTTGCTCTCCTGATTTTGTATATACTTATTTCCATTATTATCTGTGTATATGACTCTTCTGTCTTAATACTTTATAAGGCTTTTTGAGTACATCTACGTCAACTTGACCTTTGGCTGATACACAATGCCTCAGCATATGGTAGACACTCAAAATATTTTTGAATGAATTACTGTCTACTTCTCACCATTGTTATGGAATTATTTGTTCACAGATGTTTTAAAATCTGTACCCAAAAAGATCACTCATAACTTGCCTCTTTGACACCTGTTCTACAATCCAGTGACCACAATTCTGCCTATACAAGTGATTTGTCCATAAGTCTCTCTCTCTGAAAAGCCTTCAGAAAATTAAATCCAATTCAAGGATAATCGTTTTATGATTCCCTTTTTCCTAGATACACATTTACAATCTATCTTAATATGCTGAAAAGTGAGGCAGGAGGAAGATCATATAACTTGCATTAGACCCCACCTAATACCACTAGTCTTGGGTGCCTCTATGGAACTCCTTAATTCGGGGTATCAGTACACTGAAATGTCTTCCACGAGACAGTAATCATTCAATTGGTCAATTAATCATTATTCAGTATTTTTATCATGCAAAGGACGATATAGGTGCTATCAAGATACAGAACAAACTCAGGGTCTGTTTCCTATTTTTGAGGGTATATATAAGTACTGACATATCAATGTAAGACATACACAAACTGAACTCTATAAATGGTATAAAAAATACATCACCAACTGGGAGACAATATTTGCAGAAGACATTTCTGATAAACAACTTTTATCGAAAACATACAGTAAATCCTTAAAACTCATCAATACAAAAACAATCAGATTAAAAAAAATAGTTCAAAGACCTGAACATTCACATTGCCAAAGAAGATATACAGATGGCAAATAAGCATATAAAAAGATGCTCCATATCATATGTCATGACTGCAAATTAAAACAATAAGATGCGACTACACCCCTAATAGAATGGCCAAGATCCAGAACACTGACAACACTAACTACTGGTGAGGAGATGAAGCAAAAGGAACTCTCATTCATTGCTGGTGGGAATGCAAAATGGTACAGCCACTTTGGTAGACAGTTTGGCAGTTTTTTAAGAAACTAAGCATATTCTTACCATATGATCCAACAATTGTGTTCCCTGGTATTTAACCAAATAAGCTGAAAACACATCCACACAGAAGCTGCACATGGTTGTTTACAGCAGCTTTATTCGTAATTGTCAAAACTTGAAAGCAACCAAGTTTATTAAACAGATAAACTGTAGTACACGCAGACAATGGAATATTATTCAGTGCTAAAAAGAAACCATGAAAACATATGGAGAAATGTATATTATTATGTAAGAGAAGCCAATGTGAAAAGGCTGTACATTGTATGATTCCAAATGTATGACATTCTGGAAGAGTCAAAACTATGGAGCAGTAAAAGGATCAGTGGTTATCAGGAGCTGGGGTAGAGGAGGAATCAATAGGGAGAGCACAGAGCATTCTTAAGGCAGTGAAAACTGTGTGGTATAATAATAGTGGATACATGGCATTATACATTTGCCCAAACAAGAGACAATCCTAATGTAGAATACAGACTTGGAGTGATACTGATGTGCTGATAGAGGGATATAGGGTATGGGGGAAATCTCTGTACCTTCCATTCAATTTTATTGTGAACCTAAAACTATTCTAAAAAATAAAATATGTTAAAATATGTATGTTATATATATAAAAACTGATTAGAAAAAAAATGCAGTAGGACCACAGAAGAAATACACTTCTGAGGTGCCTAGGAGTTCACCCAAGCTGAGATCATACCAACAAGAATCAATATTCCTTGAGCAATAATTCTCATCCTAGTATGGTCCAAGCAGTTTATATGCACTTTCTCATTTAATCCCTACAACCACCCAATGGGGGAAGTACCATTATTAGCTCCATTTTGTTCATGGCCTGAGATTTATAATGGTCAATAACTTTCTCAAGCTCACACAACTACAGTAGGCAATAAAGCAATATACAAATCTAGGCCTGTCTGACTGCATAGTCTGGGGTTAATTAACCATTACCCTACACTACCTGTCTTGAAGAAAAAGGAGAAATCAGGTGGACAAATGCAACAGGAAGGCCAAATGAAATGGGAGAAGTCAGATTCGCTTCTGGATATCATGCAATCTAGACAGCTTAATGCTTCCTTTATTTTTAGTTAATATTTCTTCAAAACTGCTAGTGTATGTCCAATGTAAACAGTGGCAGTAGTCTTCCTGTTACATCAGAATTATATTTATATTCAATTTATAAACAGTCTGTCTTAGTAAGAAGGCTTAATAAGGAAAAATAATTTTTCACAGGGTCAGTCTTGGGGCTAAGCAATTACATTTGCTATCGTTTTAATACTAGTAGTTAGATTTCTTGCCTAATTGATTTTTGAACCTTTCCAAATGTGCCTGAAGACATAGCTTGAAATTCTCCCAAAGCTCAATCTCTCTGTGTTACTGTGACTAACAATTTTTAATATAAGGCAAACACATTGCAGGTGTTTGAAGAAATAATTGCTTGCACCTCTTGCTGGGGTACTCTCAAAAGCTGCACAATTTTTGTTGATCTTCCACTGGCTTGACTACAGCAATTGAAGTTTATCGGAAAGATTTATGACATGGTACTGCAGACTCTAATAAATAACTTTGGGAAGCTGGGAAAACTCACTGAAGTTAGTTATTATCCGAACCTCATAGGGGTAATTAGAGATAAAACCAAAAGTGCTAACTCAGCAGTTAAGAAACACAACAAATTATCAATTAAAGCCTTTGTCTGTGTTTGGGGAAGAAGGTGGGGTAAAAATTGCAATGAGAAAAAATCATACAACCTAATATCGAAGTCAAAGATTAGACCTGGAAAGCATTTTCCAAACTATCTGGAGATTTCAATGGGGTCAGATCACAACTGAAAAAGGACACTCAAAATAAGGATTCTCAAAATAAGTCACCAAAATTGCTTGCATATTTAAAAGTGGAGGGCTTGAATATGTACAGATGTAGGACTTAATAAAGCAAGAAAAATCTTTGCCCTTTCTACGTATCTCCTCTTCTGAGGAACAGAAAAGCCTCCTTCTCCACCCCACCTCTTTGACACTGACATCTCTAAATATTTTCAGGCAAACTGAACAACGGCAATTTCAAACATTTTGTAGTGTTGACGGTCTTTTCTCAAATACAGGACAGTAGCTAAATGCTATTGATTAGGGTTACCTTCTCTTCAATATTTGTGACTTTGTACTGTTCTTTTCCTGTGAAGCCTCCTACTAAAAAGGACTTAAAATTCCTGCACCTTTCTGATCTCTAATGGGGATGTGGGCTGGGGGCCCTGGGAGGCAGAGGGATGTCAAGGGAAACTAACCATTTTCATGATTTTCTGAACTGAGTCACAAAAATAACAGAAAATTGCCAGTGTGTTTGTGTGTGTCCATATGTATTTAATGTGTGTGTGCATGAAAAGCCTTGGAAATAAAAGAAACAGACATTTTCAAAATATTCCTTTGTGTTCATTTTTATCAGAATCTGTTTGGACAAGAAAATAAGAACTGAAAGCAGATATACCTTGAAACAGTGTCAGCCCATACCCTGCTGCTTTCACATTGAAAATTGAGGATCATAAAACAATAAACTCCTGTTAAATTTATACAGTTCTTCTCAGTCAGCAAAATCTCCAAAGTGTTGTGCAAATTAACAGCAACTTTTTAATTATAAAATTATTAGGGGTTCCCATGAAAATCTTTGAACCTGAAGATGAGGGAAATAGAGAGCCGAGAGGAAGATTTTGCATACCCTGCTGCTCCTCAATCCATAATTTAAATACAAGCATAAACTGAATAAGCAAAATAAAATTTATGTGCAGCATACATTTGAGCCTGAAAGACAGAAGGCAGTATTTAAAAATATGTATTTGGGGCGCCTGGGTGGCTCAGTGGGCTAAGCCTCTGACCTCCGCTCAGGTCATGATCCCAGGGTCCTGGGATCCAGCCCCGCATTGGGCTCACTGCTCAGCAGGGAGCCTACTTCCCCCTCTCCCTCTGCCTGCCTCTCTGCCTGCTTGTGATCTCTCTCTGTCAAATAAATAAATAAAATCTTAAAAAATATGTATTTAATAAGGATGTAATCAGAATAGACAAATACCAAAGTAAACATGGATTACAGGAGCAAGTGTTAAGTGATTGCACCTTCTTCCAAGAATTATTTCTTGTTATGTGGCACAAAAAAGAACAATCTGCTTCAGATAGTTTAAGTAATAGACTAGTGTACATGTCTCAAACAGCCACCAGAAGAGTTTCAGTGAGTACTTCTCACCGATTCAGTGAGCCAAATCATAAAGCCTCAGGTTGTCAGGAAAAAAAAAATCTTTTTCACCTGTAAATTTTGACAAGAACGTGACAAAAATACGTAAGATACACTCACTAGAATTCCTGTTGTGAAAAATACTAGAATCAGCCCATGGCCTCTATTGCTAAGAAATTTAATGTAATTACATTTTTACAGTATTGTCTAAACTATACAGCACTGGCAGGGTCTTTGTTATAAGTATATACTGGGAAAAAAATAAAGAAATTAAAGAAAGACCTAGGTGTTCTTTCTTCTATTGTAGGAAGCACACATTAGGCCAGCCAACTCCCTGGAGAATGACTGTGATTTAGCAAATGAACCTGAAGGGCAAGGTATTTATGGGAAAATGAAAAAATAACGCCTTCGTGTTATTCTTAACAGAGTATGTCTCTGTATGAGGATACTGAAAAAGAAGACTGTAGGGTAAGGATTCTCAAACTTTAATATGTTTATGAATCATCTGAGATCTTGTTGAAAAGGAGATCCTGATTCACTAGATCTGGGGTAGTTCTTGATTCTAAATTTCTCATAAGCTTCCAGGTTATGATGATACTGCCAGTCTGCAGAGCACGCCTTGAATAGTAAGATATAATGTATACAGAAGTTTGATGGATAGGAACAATGTTTTAAAGAAATCTTTAAATAATATGAATGTAAATTATATGCAATTTCCCCCCACTCCTTTCCTCTAGCTTCCTAAGATTATAGAGGGGGCATATTAAGTATATTTTTCTTTGAGACAAAAATTGGAATAGCAATTTGACTATGATACTCTAATTGGTGAATTTTTCAGCTGGAGAAAAACTGCAAAAAAAGAGGGGGTCTTCTAAATAATTTTTTCTTTCTCTAGCTTTTAAAAGTCAATGAACAAAAATAGAGTGTGGCTCTGTGTTTGATTTTGTTTTCATCAAATTTGAAAGTAGACTCCATCACTCTTTTTAGAAACTGTAGTAGTGAAGTGCTGAGCTACTACTCTCAAGAAATCTGGGGGTCCCAATGGACTTAGTGGTTCCTGAGTCAGATGGTCAGATTTTCCTTCCATTGGTTGTAAAATGGATCATGATGTAATCAAGGACAGACATCAGTCAAAGCTTTTTTTGAACATAAGTCTGGAATGCATTCTAATTCACCAGTAGGATAGACTTCTATGCCTGCTTATAAAGCCAGATTAATTTTTGTTTGGGAAATGACTTATCGCAAAAGGTACAATACTTGTATGCTAATCTGTGATTTTTAGTTGGTCTTGCAGACTTTCTGGTAGCTTTAGATTTACATTTGCCAATAGGTTCAGAACAGGTGCCTCATTGCTCTGTGACACAGAGAGTTTCATGATGCTCACCCAATCCAAGTTAGAATCTTCTCACATACTAATTTGAAAATTAGCATATCAGAACTTTATCCAGAAGTAGTCACTACTTCATCTTATTCCCAGGTTACACTTTGCCAGAATTTCTAAACATTAATTTTTTTGTGCTTTATTTTTTTTTTTCAAAGGCTGGGTGTGTTGAAAAAAAATTTTTAAAGAAAAGAATAAAAAATCAAAATTCACTGATTTTTGTCACGGGACACTTTTCCTGCTAAATGTATTTCCAAGGGAGACACCTTAGGGCTTTGTTTTATGTGGGAAATAGAAGCAGAAGTCACAATTAAGTGTGGTTGTAAATCCTTCTAAAAAGCCCCCAAAGAAATTGCCAGTTTCTCCTTGTCCTTTATCCTGGCTTTTCTTTGTCCTGTATAAAGCCTGTGGCAGGGATTAGGGAGATGAAAAATCTTACTGTAAACAGAAAGGTTGAAAGAGGAGGTTCATTTTTTAAAATATCTATCATTTGAATGTAAAATTCAAGAATTGTCTCCTCCAGGTTGAATGGCAAATATAGTAAACGAGTGTAATCCTAGCTCAAGAGATTTTGTTTCAAAATCCTAATTCAGCTAATAAGGCAAAAGGAACTAAAATGCATAGGTATATTATAAAGCCTTCTAGCTCACGTATCAGTCCTTCCAACTGCCAGCTAACCAATATATTTTAGTGCCATTTTCCTATAATTACTTGAGTCATTTTCACATTTCAGTTTTGTTCTTTTTAACTTTTCCACTAGCATTTGAGGAAAATGATACAAAATATGCATTCCCGTGTGCACAATCACCAAACTGTGGAAAGAGCCGAGATGCCCTTCAACAGATGAATGGATAAAGAAGATGTGGTCCATATATACAATGGAATATTACTCAGTCATCAGAAAGGATGAATACCCAACTTTTATATCAACATGGACGGGTCTGGAGGAGATTATGCTGAGTGAAATAAGTCAAGCAGAGAAAGTCAATTATCATATGGTTTCACTTACTTGTAGAACATAAGGTATAAAATGGAGGACTCTGGAGGAAGGAAAGGAAAAGTGAATTGGGGTAAATCGGGAGGAGAAAATAACCATGAGAGACTGTGGACTCTGAGAAACAAACAGGGTTATGGAGGGGAGAGGGGAGGGGGATGGGTGAGCCTGGTGGTGGGTATTAAGGAGGGCACGTATTGCATGGGGCACTGGGTGCGGTGCATAAACAATGAAGAGTGGATCACTGAAAAAATTTAAAATTTTAAAAATTAAAACAAACAAACAAAAATATGCCTTCCCATAAGTATTGCAGAAAGGCATTTTCTTGAGTTTTTTAGAAACGTGTTTTTGGTTCAATGAAAGAAAGGGCCTCTTATAAATACTTTTAACATGTGCACCCAATTAGTTCTCTGGAATCCATCATATGTGCTGCTTGGAGCAATTGTTAATAGATTCCTGTTCTATTGTTGATCAAGAAGACAGCAATAAAGCATAAAAGGAAAGACAATTTAATATTATGTTTGAAATTATTCTGACTTTCTCTGTTTCTCACTTAAATATTAACATTGGTGCATTTTGACTTGTAGAGTGCTTTCAAACAAAGCATATATGAAGTAGAAGAAAATATCAATAAAATCTCAAGGTTGAAAAATAAATATGCATTAGTATACATTTTTATAAAACCTGATTAAGAATCTGGAAAATGTTCAAGGACTCAAATGCACACACATGCACTCGAAGCATACATGCACACATACATGTTATGGCTAAAGGGAAAACCTATGTATAAGAACCAGATATTGGCAAACTATTATCCACAATACTGCTTACAGTTTATTTTTAGGGATAAACATATTAACTTAAATTTATCCTTATAGGGCCCCTGGATGGCTGAGTTGGTTAAGCTTCTGATTCTTGATTTCAGCTCAGGTCATGATATCAGGGCCTTGAGATAGAGCCTTGCAACCAGCTCTGTGCTCAGTGGGCTCTGTGCTCAGTGGGGAGTCCGCTTGAGATTTTTTTCCCTCTGACCCTCCCCCCACCCAAAAAATAAATAAATCTTTAAAAAATTCATCCTTGGGGTTCCTGGGTGGCTTGGTTGGTTAAGTGTCTGCCTTCAGTTCAGGTCATGATCTCCAGGTCCTGGGATGGAGCCTGGAATCGGGCTCCCTGCTCAGCGGGGAGTTTGTTTCTCCCTCTGCCTCTGCCTGTGCCTCTGCTTGTTCTTGCTCTCACTCTCTCTTTCTCTCTCAAATAAATAAAAACTCTTTTAAAAAAAGCTTAAAAAATTCATCCTTACAAATTTTTTAAAATTATTTTTTAAAATAGGTCTCTGCTGGGGCGCCTGGGTGGCTCGATGGGTTAAAGCCTCTGCCTTCGGCTCAGGTCATGATCTCAGGGTCCTGGGATCAAGCCCCACATCCGGCTCCCTGCTCGGCAGGGAGCCTGCTTCCTCCTCCCTCTGCCTGCCTCTCTGCCTACTTGTGATCTCTCTCTCTCTGTCAAATAAATAAATAAATAATCTTAAAAAAAAAAAAAATAGGTCTCTGCTATGTAATAGAGATACATGCTATCCACAATGTGAAATGGCAGTGCGAGCATTGATTCCCACTGTCTTCACTTATTATTTAAACATGAATGTGTATTTCAAAAGGTCACTGAATTTACTGATTTGATAATAATACGTATTCTTTATTTTTCTTAAATATTGTCCCCTATTTGGAATTCATTATAATACAGATTCAGTATAGGTTATGAAAAACTAGTCCTTTCATGTATTTTTAAACAAATCTTTCACTTCTCCTGTCTTCCCTAATGCCACCAAACCTTTATCTCTATTAGTTGTAAAGGAATTTTGGGTAAGCCACTGATCATTTCATAAGATCCACTAAGTGTGGCATCGATGAGTTGCTGATATTCAAACTTGGAGTGTGGTAATAACAGGAGTTAATATTTATTAAGCACAGCATGACAGACACTGTTTTAAGCACTATACCTACCTCATTTAATCCACACAATAACTAAATAGTGTAATAACCCCCATTTTATAGATGATGAAGCTAAGTTACACAGAGAACTGAGCCAAGATCGTACAGGCGCCAGTGGTAGAACTTGAATTTAAACCTTCTTGGTTGTGTTTCAAAATATCTTAAACACTACCCTTGCAGCTCAGAGTAAAAGCTTATCGAAGAGAGTGTGAGTAAGGTACAAACCTGAGGGATACAGACTGATTCTTTTGATAGGAAGGAAGAAAACATGTTAGGGCTTTATTATTAAGGCTTAGTGAGATTGAATCGTTGACGTACTTATAGTAAATCTAAAGTAAACCACAAAAATGAGGCCATTCCTAAAGACTGTCAAAGGTCAATAAAACTATGGGTTACTTACAGTGAAATACGAAACAACAGTTCATGCAAAATGGAGCAGCACGTATTAGACAAAGTCAGCGAAGGCAATTTTCTTTAGAGAATCTCCTCAAACATCTTTCGAATTTTTGTAAAAAGTCTGCTTGGTGATAACATATGCTGAACACAACTGACAGCAGCCCTTCCAGTCCAGATAGCCAGGATGCAGTAGAGTACAAACACTGGCTGTTTAAATATCCCTTCCAAAAAAATTCCTTTTGTTTACCAAAATCTATTCACAATTGTTGAGGAGTTTCTTTCTTCACTTATCTGAACGTGACAATGAATCAAAGTACCTTCTCTTCTGCTACCAGATGTGATAATGGAGAAGTTCAGATCCTCACCAGAGGCTGGAGGAGGATGTCTTTTCAGTGCTTTTGGAGAGGAAAGGCCAATTTTTTCAAGTAAAAATGCCTCCTTGAGGAGTTGTATTAATGAGGTCCGTGGCAGTGCTTGACACTTGACTATGCTAATTATCTCAAGCAGACTGGCAAAATGCTCTTTTTCCAGTGTCCTAGAGATCACCCCCATGAACTGTAATCCCTTCCCCACTTGGATTGTTCACAAAACACAGGCTTTTTTCTTCCTCTCCGGCTAGTGTGAAAGCATTTTAACCTCATCTGACACGACTTGCTCACGTGGGAGAGGCGTGTGCTGAAATAGTGAGCAGCAGGTAGCTCATTCTCGGTGTGGTGCACAATACTTGTTAGGGCAAAGATTCACTTTCAGTTGCCAGAGATGGCATCCACTAGCCTGTGTTCTTGAGAAATCAGGTATTTCTTACTGAATGTGGGAAAACAAACAAAATAAAACAGTAACAACAAAAGGCAAAACCTCTGGCCTCCTATTGCTTTTATTCTAGAATAGGGAAAAAAAAGTAACTTAGATAAATACATGAAATATACACCATGTGACCTGATAAGAAAATAAAACAAGAAAGGAGAAGAAGTGTAAGTGGGTAGCACTGAAAAACACAGTGGCAAGAGAACGCCTTACTAAAAGGTGACCTTATAAAGATCACAGGTAACAGGGGAAGAACCTTGTGAGTGTCTGGGCAAAGGAAAGATCACATACAAAGGCTCAGAGGCAGAAGCAAATACGACAGGCTGGAAGAGGCTCAGTGGTTGGAATAAAGTAATTAGGAGGTAAGGAAGCACTTACGAGTGTGTAGGCGGGGCGGGGGGGATCATAAAATCATATAGGAACTTATGGGTCAGTGGAGGAATCTTGGATTTTACTCTGGGTGATATGGTATGTGGGGGACTTTAAGTGGACGACTGATATGATGTGATTTAAATTTCTGAAAGTTCATTCTTAGCTTCCTCGGGAGTAGACTGGAGTACAAAGAAAACTTAGTAGGCTACTGAAATAGTCAGAGGTAGTTAAATTTCTATTACATTTTAATTATAATCAAATCATGTTAAAGTAGAGCCAACAAGATTTGCTGTTAGATTGGATGTCAGATAAAAGAACACAAGAGGACCTCGATTTTTTTTTTCAAAAAAGCGATGGTAAGCATGGAATGCCATCCTTTGAGATAGATAATATTGTAGAAGGAGTATATTTTGAGGGGAGTATCAGATTAATTGTGAACTAAAGTTTGTACAGGATTGGGTAGTAAATTGGGGATACAAGTGTAGATCTAGAGATAAAATTTGAAAGTATTGCATACAGATGTTATTTAAGTCATGAGTGAGTATAAATACAAAAGAGAAGAGAATCAGTTCTAAGACTCAGGCCTAGGGTTCTTTAATAATTAAGGATCAGGAGGAGCTAATGAAGAAGCAACCGGAGAAGAGTGTGTGGTTTGAGAAACCAAGTGAAAAGTGTTTTGCAGAGGAGGGAATATTCGACCATGTAAAATGCTGCTGGTAGTCCGTGCAGGTAGACTGAAGTTGACAATGATGGCCTCACTTGACCTTAATAAAAATACGGGATGTAATATATCCCAAACTAAATTCTACACTCCTGGTGGTCACCAAGTGTCTTAAATAGGCAATTGAAACTTAGAGTTGAATCTCAAAGTTATTTTGTGCTTACACTGTCTGAATTCTGAACATAACTTTTCATGTAATTTATGATATTTCTGTATAGATTATATATACTCTCTCAAGAAAGCTACTTCTTCTCATTGTTAACACATGGAACCAGACCAAAATAAAACGATTATAAATCTTTAGGACAAAAATTGACCTCAGAATTCATCTACTGATCAATCCATTACTTTACTAGATGGAAAGACAGGCTGACACAGGGTAAGTGATTTACCCAACAGGGCAACAGAATCCACCATGCCTGAATTTCAATTCATTGTTCTTCCCCTTTACTACCGTATCCATGCACATTAATTTGGATAAATTTAACAAATTAGATTATAGGCTCTTTTAAGGCAGCATTCTTTCTTATATGCAGAGTGCCTAATAGCACACAAAGAATGTATTTTAAAACTGTATTGTTTTTCACCTCCTCTGACTCTAGTCCCTGCCAACAATTGATCAGATTTTCCTCCCTATAGTGCTGCCTTTTCTAGAATGTCTTACAATAGAAATCATGCCTATTATTATTTATAATGATTTTGTGAGTAAATGTCTACCAAAGTTAACTTAAAATATTTGAAATAGATCTTTCCCTCCCACTACCACAATTTTGGTCTTAAGACATTCCTTAAAGACCCTTTCAAAGATTTATTTATTTATTTATTTGACAGAGAGAGATCACAAGTAGACAGAGAAACAGGCAGAGAGAGGAGGAAGCAGGTTCCCTGCTCAGCAGGGAGCCCGACACAGCCTCGATTCCAGGACCCTGAGATCATGACCTGAGCCCAAGGCAGAGGCTTTAACCCACTGAGCCACCCAGGCGCCCTCAAAGACCCTTTCATAGTCTCTCACTGTGACCTTAGCATCTAGAAATTCTTTAGCTCCTTTGAATTTATTCAACCATCGATTCATGACTCATCATACATTTATTAATCAAACATTTACTGTCTTTAGCAATATTCAGAACAACCTGCTGTTGTTATTTGTGCATATATATAGGTTAATATAAACATTCCCATTTTGGAACTGCCTATACTTCTTTATATTCTTCTGAATACTCTGCGCAGTACCAGTGCCTATAATCGTCCTATAATCAATGTTTGATTTATTGAAAATGTGGCAGCAACATTAACCATCAAATCACAATGTTGATTCTCAGCAGTCCTAAATTTCAGTAGTAGCATTTGAATGTAAAATTAGTACACTTGAATAAAATCTACATTATCTTCTTTTTTCATTTAAAATCTTTTAGTAGCACAGACTTGTATTTCTAGTCTTCTCTCCCATGTGCCTTTAAGCATATAAGATTAGATGTCTGGCCTTGCACCAGAAAGAAGGGCTGACAGGATATGAAATCCTGGGGATAACAGGGGTCTTGCTATTTCTCTTTCAAGACATTTTTTCAGACTGAGTCAGAAACTGAAAAGACAGATGAAACTGGGACAACCCAGTGACAAGAAAGAGAGGAAAAATCATGTCTTTTTCCATAAAAAACATATTAACTAAGATTCTGGCTTTAATATTAATATTTTTGGTTGTGTTAAGCTTTAAAGTTAATGAAGTTCTCATTTATATGCTGATCTAGGGACATGAATACCAAGTTACAGATGGGAGGAAAATTAGCAATAAAGAAAATTAGAGAAAAGAAAATGGAAAAATGCCCACAGAGTTTAACACAGACACACATAAGCCCACATTCATGCCAGGGTAGTATTAGAGAACCTGGATACCTTTTGGAAGTGAGGTTTTTGAAGAAGTTCAATCTGTATAAATGAAGATTTTTTTTTTTAAACAAGGGGTAGTTTTTTATTTTGGAAAATTATGAGTGACTTTTAAGTGATCTATTTACTGCATTAGGAAATATGTTATTCTAGAGACCACAGAAAAGAACAGAGGAAAAGAACAATAACAAAGGAAGGGAAACCGCAGGGTTTAGAATAAAAACATGTTTGATTCATTTTGGCCCCCAGACTGACTCTTAAAAGGCTGCCACTAGGCAGGATTGTAAACATACACAAAAACATTAACACATTAAACGTTACTATAAAAATTGGCATGTTAAGCATGCAGCATGCATAAAAATATTGCCCTTTCCCTGCAGACATTTGGTCGACCTTGACTAAATGTCAAGAAAAACACCTTTCCTGTCTTTTTCTTCCAGACTGTAATTCACCTTCCTCCATAGTTAAGCATTGCTCCATCACTTATAGCATAAGCTCTGGTTAAGTGGTAGCTACTGGTGTAGTTCTGCAGAAAAAAGAAAAATTGTCTTGTAATATACTTAATGTGGGAGATCATGGTTGAAGTAAACAGTTGCCACACCTGAGACAACTGAGAGAGTTGTATTTTCTAAAGATTTCCAGAAATGCAATTTTAGAAAAGTCAAGGCAGAATGAAAACCAAAATAGGAGATGAATAATTCCCAGTCTTTGGAGTCAGTGTATTTTATTACTATATGTTCATTCTCCGGCTACACTGGAAAATACTTGAAGCAAATGAAGATCAGTTTTCTTTTCTCTCTTCCTTTTCTTTTCTTCAAGAGTGCATCTCATTAACATTAATAGAAACTATGCCCAGAAAAAGCCACTAACGTTAATGGAAACTATGCATAGAAAAAGCCCTAGATTAGTTTTTGGTCTTTTAAGAACCTTATGCATTGCTGCCCATCCCAAAAACACAGGATGGGAAACTACTAATCACATTTTGCCTCATCTCTTTAAATTAGATATTTCATTAAATTATATTTAATAAATCCTGAGTTGGAAACAGCACAAGGATACTCAAGCTGCAATAATATTTACTCTCTCAATAAGCCAAGAGCTTTCACCAGCCATGTATCTTACTGAGAGTCACTGGGCAAGTTATATGACCATGATTCTCATGAGCATCCTCTTTGTGCTAGCAATTAGGCTGTCTGCCAGGAGTTGAAATGATTAGCAGTAAATATAAATTTAATAGCTCTGCTTTGCAGTTCCCCAGTCACTCTTGGTCCTCCATCCGCTGGGAAGATAATGGGAATCAGAGCCTATCAACTGAACATATGACAATAACTGAATCTGAACTAAGACATGGGGGACTCTTAAAAGGGCAGGGTAAAGTAAAACACACACATACACGCACATGCACACACATTTCATTTAATGCTCACGTCACCTTTGTACCACACACTGCTCTAATTAAAAACAAGACAAAGAACAAAACTCAAAGCATTGTTAAATCATAAATGACCTAAAAATTTTCAAAATTCCGCACCTGCCTGTCCTGGTGTGGAATTTTTGTCACTTAAAATAGGATGGTGAAAAATAGATTGATTTCGAATAAAATTTGCCTAGCTATTCGAGTTACTCAGAGTTGGGCTTTCTGAGATTTGCCAGTATCTCCTCAGCTACTTTCATACCATCATCAAGGTTCCACGGAAAACTGGCAATATGTTACTGTTTTAATATGTCTTCTTTCCAAGACAACTTACTATACTCCTTCTCACTTCTCTGTCAGTATAAGAGATACAAGAACTGGAAGAGAGTAAGGACCAGGAAGTCTTATAACTCTGCTGCAGAACACAACAAAATAAATAAACACTAAAGCTTTTATCCTACTTTGCTCTTGAACCTATCAGAAATAGCCTCTAAGTCTTAAATCAGAGTAAAATAAAACACCCTCTCACAGTTTCTTCTAAATATAATCAAGATCAGATAAGATATGAAGCAAAAGAAAAAGTCGGCAAAGAGCAATCTTAAGTTTGGCCTGAAGGTGAAGGGCTTTTAAACACTTGCCAAGGAGCACCAAGCAGAGTTGAACCTCATAAAAAGAACTTCCCTTCATTAACTCCCCTGTTAACTTTCATTCTTCATTCATATCCTTTCATCATGTATTTCTCTTTTCATCACTATTCCACATGTAAAATGGCTGAAAGATTGGCTACCTTGGTAAGAGAAAAAAAACGAAGATGGGAACCTTGTTCAAATATTTTAAAAGGTGCCAGGTTAAGCAGAGATATCTTTGAGAATTAGTATGTTTGTCTTGTTTGACACTGTCTGGCACATGGAGCTATGGTTAAGAAAACATATCTGATCAGATGTGAGCTTGGTGGTACCAGGGCAGGTCATAGTGATGTGGAAAAAGAAAAAGACAAAGATAATGAGTCATAATGACATCTTTCATCCCCTGGGTCCAGTTTTTCTTGAGTCTTAGCTAATGCAACTGCTGTGATGCTTTAGCGAGGTTGAGTTAAATTTCCTGTTTTGCATTAAAAAGAATCCTAAATAATACAATACCATCAGGAAGCATGTGAGCAGAATCTTGACCATCTCACTGCCTTTGGGCGATGAAAGACAGGGTTTAAACAACAAATATTAATACAGATGGAGTTCCAAGGAGATATGGATGATTTGCCTCTTAGGAAAATAAAATACATGCCATGGAGTGAAATTACTCTCATTTTGCATTCTGCACGCAGTTCTCGTGCTCAAAAAGAGTACCATGGGCAACATGAATTTAAATCCAAATACTCTTGCGGAGCCTGGGTGGCTCAGTCAGTTAAGTATCTGCCCTCAGCTCAGATCATAATCCCAGGACCCTGGGATGGAGCCCTGGGGGGAGTCTGCTGCTCTCCCTCTGCTCCTGCCCCTGCCTGGGTTCTCTCTCTCTCTCCCCCCCTCTGTCTCTCTCTCCAATAAAATCTTTTAAAGAACTAAAATAAATCCAAATACTCCTAATAAGCACATAGTTTAAAAATGAAATCAGTTATCATGAATAAACCAAACTAAAGCAAATTAATCCTCAAGGTAGTAAATCGCAAAGAAAATCCCATGTTTTTAATGATGTCTTAGGTGATGGCAGAGAAAGCCAATCAAACAAGGGAAATTATTTTATTGGAGTACCTTAGTTTTACAATATTTATTTGAATAATGAAGCATTTTTTCCCCTGAAGTCCTACTTAGGCACAACTAGAGGGAAGAAAAGTCAGCTTTCTTTGTTCAAAGCTCTTATCACCTATGTTTAAACTGAATAATTGGAGACTGTTCTGACTACTCCACATGCATTCTCTTACTAAAATTCACCACAATTCAGTGAAGCAAAGATGGCGTAAAATTTACGGCCCTCACAGGTTCCTACTGGAATATAACTGAAAGGGTAGTTTTTCCGACATAGAAAAAAGATTTGTAGAAAATTAAAGTCAAAGTTATATAGGAATTTTATATTAAAATAATTGTCAGATACTCAAAAAGCCTGGAGAGCTAACAAATTAAATCACAAATTTATTTTGCTTGAACTATTTGCTAAGTTTCATGAACTATGCTCCATGCGTCATGATATAAAAACAAAATTAATAATTCTAAAGTACAGAGACATGGAATGAAATATGAAAACCAAGTTGATGGACTAATCAGTTTGGTTAAAAAAATAAAAACCAGGGGCGTCTGGAGGGCTCAGTCTGTAGAGCATGCAATTCTTGATCTAAGGGCTATGAGTTTGAGCCCCATGTTCCATGTAGAGATTAATTAAAAATAAAATCTTTAAACATGAAATAAAAAGTAAAAAACAGTCTTTGTGGGCTTGCCATGTAAAAAAGAGAGAGGGGGCCTATTTTGGGTCACATTAGGATTATGTACCATAGTTACCCAGGTATTTAACCAGCCATGCCATGAATGGTTCAAATAAAAACCAATAAAAATATTCATTTTAACACTAGGGAGGAAGTCTACATACTAAATTTTAATGTTTTTATTTGAATTGACCCCCAAACAATTATAGCTAAAAATTAAATGAAACTAAATATAATTTATATTTCCCATACAGAGTTAATACTCTAAACAACAAATGCCAGATACTATGGTAACTGCGCAGGTTATCTCATTTATTCTTTCATATCAACTCTATAACAAGTTCTTATCCCCACTGTAGAGGTAAGGAAAATCAGATTTAGAAATATGAATTAAGTGGTCCCGAGATCCCACACAATTCTGTCCACTCTTTCTTGCTCTGACATGTCCAGAAGTGGAGATTTCTACTTTCCCATCTGGAAGATATCCTTAATGGTACACTCACTCATTCACTCCTATCTATGAAGAGAGCCCACAACACTCCTCAGGTCCTTTACCCCACTCACAAAATGTGCTGTTGTGGAGATGGCAGAAGACAAACAGCACAAGGTGGAGCTTTCAGCAGAAGGAGCAAAAATGGAATGAAACAATGCGTAAAAACAGAACTCATGGTCCCTACAAATTTCTCAGAGCTTGGAAGACTGATCCAGCTCCTCAAGCAAGAGAAAGGCAAAAGATTTGGGTTAAAACCCTGACTAGAAATGAGAGAGATTAGCATCTACTTAAGTAGTTCCCCCAGTGTGCTGCAAGGAATGCTGTTATCTAAGCCGTTCTATATGCTGACTCAGCGGGATAGAAAACTAAGCAAAAGCAAACCAACAAAAACAACAAAGTACTTTGGAGTTGGACAAGTTTAAGAAGTTCTAGGTTGAACCCATTTCAGTTTTCTTTATTATATTCATTATTAACCATTTATATGGCTAATTAGCATGTGAACTCCAAAAGGGCACTGATCATCCGCTGAGGTCTTTGGTATGCCCTGCAGCAGGCATCCTCCCTGTGGAGACTTGAAAGGAGTGGCTGCAAGTGAAGGCAGTTGGTTGAGCATTCAGGGAGTTGGAATCCTGGCCAATTCTTTTCCAGAAATAAAGACTAACAGTGTTTAATACCGAAATGGTCAAAAATATTTTTGCATAAATATTGCCAATTCATTTAACTTAAATATGTCTTTTTTGGTCCCATATTAAGAAAAGCTTATGCCTTCTTGAAACCATATTCAGACATCATTTGGACATCTCTGAAACCCATCTTAATTTTGCAGGATTCTTTAATTATTTGGATATAAACATTAAATGGAGTAAAATTATATAAGATCTGCAAAAATATGTTTCTCCATTTTAGTTGAAAAGATAGAAGCATGTTCACTGTACATCTTTAACAGAGTGTACTTATGCAGCTCTTCTCTGACCTCACTAATCATTAACACTTTTGTCCTGGAGCATGGCGAGAAGCTAGTGTTTCAAGGACTATCCCTTTGACTGTCACTAACAAATAAGCCTTACTGTCTGCGTTTATAACTGTGGATAATGAATTAGCGCTTTCCTTGGTAATTGTGTGTCATCTAGATAGAACCAAGCTCAGTCCTGCAGTGGCTAACCAAGCCCAGTGTTGCACTAGTCACGACTTCCCAATTCAGGTCTGGGTGTCATGAAGATGGGACTGACCCTCCTTGAGGACAGGGACCTTGTCTTGTACATCTCTGTGATGGCTAAAGTGCTCTGCACAGAACTGACACTAAGTTCAATAAGTGTTTCTTCAATAAAGGAAGAAGGGCTCTGTTGCCACTTACAGTGCAGAGCAGTTTTCATTTTCAAAGCCCTTTATTCACATTAATTCAGCTATTTACATTTTGCTGATGGGTAAAGGCTGGAGAGGCTAAATGGGCTGTTAAAGGCCAGAGACAGTAAACCCCTGCCTGTCAGGAATTAGAAATTTGCAATTACTGATTTCTAGTCATACGCCCAAGGCTTTATTCAGGGGGAAAAAAGACAAACATCTAACAAAGGTCTGGTAGGTATTGGTTAGTTGACTGTTAGGACAAGTCAATAGTAGTTAAAGAAATAAATACACTAGATGGTCCCGACAGCTAGATCGAACAGATATGAACGAAAGAGTTCTATCTGTTGTGGTTTGGAGCATGTGCGTGCACGTCATCTGTTCTGATACACACAGTGAAGCAGAATGACCTCTTCCCGTCTGCACTTCTAAAACGACTTCCAGGTGCCATGTGCTGTTTACCTAGGAATTGAAATACATTCGACCCGAAGTTTTTTTGCTCTTGGAAAACTGTGCTAATTGTATAGATCCAAAGGCAACAGGAACATCATCATTTCAAAAGAGACATTAAGGCACCAGAAAAATCCATGCAACCAAACTTCAAATTAAAGTACACATGGAGGGCGCCTGGGTGGCTCAGTGGGTTAAAGCCGCTGCCTTCGGCTCAGGTCATGATCCCAGGGTCCTGGGATCGAGGCCCACATCGGGCTCTCTGCTCGTCAGGGAGCCTGCTTCCTCCTCTCTCCTCTCTCTCTGCCTGCCTCTCTGCCTACTTGTAATCTCTCTCTCTGTGTCAAATGAATAAATAAAATCTTTAAAAAAATAAA